>JAODOY010005121.1:0-10570 GCA_025399855.1 Forbesichthys papilliferus
TATATATGTGTATATATATGTGTATATGTATATATATGTGTATATATATGTGTATATATATGTGTATATGTATATATGTGTATATATATGTGTATATGTATATATGTGTATATATATGTGTATATGTATATATATATGTGTATATATATGTGTATATGTATATATATATGTGTATATGTATATATGTGTATATATATATGTGTGTATATGTATGTGTGTATGTGTGTATGTGTGTATATATATGTATGTATATATGTGTGTATGTATATGTGTGTGTATATGTGTGTGTGTACATATTGTAAAATGATGCTATTGTGGTTCACGCCTAACAAGTTTTCAGCTAATGCTGATAGAAATCCTATAATGGCTATTGGTAACTGCATTTGGTTATGTTTTCAACAAGTTTAATTTTAGTTTCAACAGGGGGCAGGAATTAGGCATAGTATTTGACTCCCAACTGAAACTTTGTAGATTCGATCCCCATACATTAAAAGTATTACCGCAAGCTTTTTTTTGTTGTTGTTTATGATCTTCTTGTAATAAAGGCAGGGTTAGTCATTCTTGAAAACGCTTGCTAACTTTGAGCTCAAATCAAAACAAACTCCCATAGGAGCTCCGCCCCACACATTCAAACACATTGCAAAGCAGACAGACATTGTGAGCAGTGCTCGCCACTTTGCTTGCGTTCCTTTTTATGGAGCCAGGGCTGTGTTGAAGTAGCAGGTTGTTTTTTTTTTTCTTTTCAGCACGCACAGATAACGTTAAGATAGCGAAATGCCAGGAGGTATTTGGCGAACTTGACAAGAAGTGTATTAGCTTGCAATAGCTGACTATACCCTTTTCAATGTGGGTTTAAAGCCAGCTCTTTTTTACGGTCCCTTTCCATCAGACCTTATTCAACCCTAACAAGACAGTGGTGAAGATGTTTGTGGTGGTGTACGACCTCCGAGCCATGCCCGCCGGGCATCAGACCTTCCTGCGGCAGAGGACCTTCTCAGTTCCCGTTCGCCGCGACACGCACACACACAAGAAGCCCCTCCCCCCAGGCCAGGGGCGTACCCTGCGCTACCTTGTTCATCTGAGGTAGGACAGATGGGAGAAACAGGTGTAATGCTTGTCGTTTGTTTTACTTCTGAATATTCAAATTCAGTGCCATGTTTTTAAATCCTCTATTTCAAAGGACTTGGATCCTTGTTGTAATAATAATGAATAATAATACAAATGTATCATTATAGACTTTGTATAGCATCTTTCATACAGAAATTGCAGCTCAAAGTACTTAATTACATGTGGAAAAGTGCTTCCAAAATGAAATTAGAACAATGCAAATATTGTAAAAATAAAGAAGGAATAAGATAATACAAGCGTGTTACATGTTAAAATATAAGCTAAAAGCAATGAGATGAATTGGAAAGTAGCTTAGCCTGCTTTTGAATGCATATTTATTGTGAGAACCTTATGTAATTATTTCACTTACAAGAAAGTACATATTCATTACTACATTATTACATTCTGAAGTGTGTGTATAAAAGGTACATCTCTCAATCTCCCCATCTTTCCCCAGGTTTCAGAGCTCTAAGTCTGGGAAGATCTACCTCCACCGCGACATACGTTTGCTGTTTTCCAGGAAGTCCATGGAGGTGGACAGTGGCGCTGCCTATGAGCTCCAGTCCTTCACAGAATCCCCCGCCGACCCACCCTTCTCTCCACGGTGCTGAGACACGTGGCCCCTCGCCCACCCACCAAAGCTTAGCGGGCCACCAAAGACTGAAGCCGCCCTGTTACTAGGTGTTACAAGGGATGGAATAGAACCTTACCCATTTGACTGTGGCTAGTGTTTGACTGGTGTCTAATAGAGTGGGTACAGAGATAGCAGTCCACCATCTGGGCCAGTTCCCAAAGTGTATTTTTTTATATATATAATATTTAAAAAATACATTTTAGGCCTGCCTGTCACATAGGACACAATTTAGGTGCTTTGAGCCTAGGAGATCTATCAGAATTGAAAGCTTATCCTTCATTTATTTGTCCCAACCTTGGTGCAGAGAAGAGGCGGGAGATTGGATGTGGCGAAGGTCACAGTGAATGATGTCCCATTTCTGATGCTGCTCAGGGCCTCATCTAATAGGTACTGCTAGTAGTGACAACTTGCCTCTCTGCCCTACAACTCTCTGCACTCTTTCCAGCGTCTGGCAGGAGAGGAAAGCTCAGAGATGGTCACATTCACGTACCTTTTAGGTTAGGGGTCAATTCCCTATTCAAGTGAAACTGTTGATTAAAACTGCATTTTGGCCACAATAACTACTTTTTAGATGGCATTTAAAACAAGACAATGTAGCAGTTTCTAATAGTTTCTTATTAGTTACCTTCTTGGATTGTTGGAATGAGTTAGACCCAGGCCCCTACAGCTCAGAGCAGGCGGCATATTAGCGCAAGCATGTTTGGCGGGTTCTGTTGTGGTTCCGTGCTTGAAAGGGGGTGAGGGAGCAAAAATATGTGTATTAAACCATGGACCACTGAAGAAGCTGAATAAGCAATCAAGCCAGAGCAAATCATATGGCGAAGTCAGAAGCGCACTGTGTTTTCTGTATTCCACGATAACTGGAAATGAAACAAAACAAAAATAAACAGTAATATTCTAATACTTTTTGTACTGTTACAGAACCAATTTATCGGAAGTGTTGCAATAGAAAGAGTAACATTAGTTTAGTGTTTACACATTTACTTTTTAGTTTACCATCAGTTATTTAATATTTAAATTAATATTTCAGTTACTACTCATGTTGACCTATGTCATGCTGATGTAGTGCAGAATCTGTAAATCATAGTATGTATTTTTTTGACATTAATATTCAAATCTGAAAAAATGTATATCAATATATCTTATAAAGCAATCTTAAAATCTGGTCTGTGTCTTGTGTTTTACATTTTACATTACATGTTTTACATTTCAACAAGCTATTTCAATGGTTTGTATAGTTCCTAAACATGTTAAATTGAGTTGTGAAACCTATTGGTCTACATTCTAAATGATCAATTTGATTTCAGTATTGATGTAAGAATCAACCCATTTATGAGGTGGGATAGTATCAGTGTAGCCTACCTATTTGGCCTAAAAATGATCAACTTTGCTCTAAATATCAAAGATTTCATATATTAAAAAAATTCCATACTAAATAAACTTCCTTAAAGAGAACTTATTTGATTCAAAACACGTTGAACGGCTCTACGACGTAAGCCATCATCACGACCAAATTAAATATATATTCCATACTTTCTTCTGACTAAAAGCATTTAGCATAAACAAAATCCGCTATAAAGAAATTATCTAAAACGGTAGGCGAACAAATGACGTATCCAGTCGGGCAACAATCAACCAATACATCCATGCAATCAGCCCGGCGTCAAGGGGAGCGCGCATCAAGTGGGCGCGCACGGTGCCTCCGCATGTGACGTACAAGTCCACCATTTTTTTTTGTGCGGGAGTAGTAGGGTCGGTGGGATTTGTATGGCGAGTGCAATTTGGCTGTGGGGATCTGTTCGTCTTTAGTTTAAAACCTACCTCTTTATTTCAATCAAGACATTTTTAGAAATGTCGGAAGAAGATGAAACAAAAACTGCAGAGGACACGACACTGGACGAGAATGTAAGCGTTAAAACGTAGCGACCAGCTAACGGTTGATTCTGTTCCCACGGGTTTATATTAGCGTCATCGGCCCTGCTTGGGCATTGTTGACATTATCCACAGCGAATGAGCCCAATCTGTGTTCAATAGACGATCAAAAATAGATACGGATTGCAAACACGGAATTATCTGCAATGTTACGTCTTAACTACAAAATAACTGGCGTCGTGTGCTAAACTATTAAGGCCTTTTGTCTGAATGTCGTGAAACGTTAGCATGCATCTAGCTAGACGTTGGTTAGCTACTACAGTATGAACATTACGTACGTTTTTTGGTTTTCTATCAACGTCATAATTGCGTATTTGCAAACTAAATTAATTGTAAAATGTAATAACAACTTAATGAACTGATATTCTGGTAACACTAGTTGCAATGATAACGTTCCATGCAGCCAACGTCAGCTGCCTTGCAATGATAACGTTCCAGGCAGCTAACGTCAGCTGCCTAGCTTTGCCGTGTGAATGGTCGGCCGAAGCTAGCATCTCAGATCGCTGAGGAAATTACCACAAAATACCATATAGTATGGATATATAGATTAGAACTAAAACTACGATGTGTCGTGCATTCTCAGATGTGATTTGAAGCACAGCAGTGTGTATATGATGCACCAGGTTTAGGCCACTTATGCAGAATATGATGACAGAAAGTAGATACCGGTAATTGAGTGAAATATGAGTAAAATCACACAATGAATGAAATGGCAACATTCAAAGATTACTGCGAAAATTACAACTGTAATTGGGTTAAGTCAAAGAGCTATAAATGTTTACTTTATATGACAATAGCAATATTAGCCAGCAAGAAGTGACGCGCTATGTTAATAATCAATGCAATGAATTTGTTCCTCCTACTAAGCTGCAAATATTGGTATATGAATATCACCATTGTGTTAAAACATACATAACACACCAGTATACTTCTAATATAAGCTCAGTCCTCATCTAGTGTGTTAGAAATGACATGACCATGCATGTGCAATTGCGCGTTCATTTTACAGGAAGTGGAGGACAACGTGATTAGTCCAGAGAAGGCAGAGGAGGCCAAGCTGAAGGCCAGGTACCCAAATCTGGGACATAAACCAGGGGGATCCGATTTGCTCCGTAAGCGCCTTCAAAAGGGGGTGAGAACTTCTTGGTCAATACATTACTTCTGAATAGTACATATTTGTTAGCCTGGGGTAACCAGACCCAATATACATTTTGTGAATATGGTCTGGCATCACTCCATTGGGAAGTGTTTTTGTCAATGCCTCCTATGGAAACGGTCAGTTGGTACAACCAACTGTTTGAATACATCACCATGCTGCTGTAATAACTTACTTGCGTTTTTTTGCGGTTTTTCTTCTTCTTCTTCTCCACAGCAAAAGTATTTTGATTCAGGTGACTACAACATGGCCAAAGCAAAGATCAAAAACAAGCAGCTGCCAACGGCTGCTCCCGAAAAGACGGAGATCACAGGAGACCATATCCCCACCCCCCAGGACCTGCCCCAGAGGAAACCCTCCCTGGTGGCCAGCAAACTGGCAGGCTGATGCGGCCTTGATCCTGCACCTAATTCCCTCCCCTCAGCCCTGTATCCCTACCCTGCCACGCCATCGTCTGCCACCCCCACCCCCCCCCCGCCCCCCCCCACACACACCCCCGCCTCCACTCTGTACCCAGAGGAACCTAAAGCAGTCAGCCGGCCAGCAAAGCAGCTAGCTGTTAGACTTCCAGCACTGTTCTTGCTTTCGTTCATTCCCTGTCTGTCTGTCTGTCCGTCCTCCTGGCTACTCCCGTGTGTGAGCCCCCTCTCCCCTTTTCCTCCACCGATTGCCCTGCTTTCATGCATGTGTCTGTCTCTCATGCGTTTCACACTGAAAGACAAGACCCCACCCGTCGTGTGAGAGAGTGACTTGGTCAGACTGTGACGTTTCTGTGCAGCTGCAGGGCGGTGGTAAACAATGAATTAATCGAGCAGATGCAAAGCAGCGTGGTCGAGGAGGGCCTTAAGTGTAGTCACCCGCATCCCAGTTTTGGAAGTGTACATATTTCACGTTTGGCACGGAGGCAGATGTCAGCCTTTTTAGAAAGTTTTACCTTATAATTGTATCATTCACTGTATGTCCTTATGCTAAATTATGCTGTTAATGTGCTTGAGTGAGTGACTAAATATAATCCCCCCCCCCTTCACCACCACCTGATGTGCTAGAGAGATATATATATATATATTAAAAAATATCCCAATATTGCGGCCAAGATGTGAAGCCCTTGTTTTGTCTTGACATGTTTTAACATAAAGACACGGCTAGAGGGAGATTGACAGAGAAGCCATACAGATAAAACTGTTTCTATTGAGCTGCATGCATGATACCAGGCTCCCAATAGCCAACCGTATCAAGCTTCAAACTCTGCCCACACACAGACATGTACAGTACATGTAAGACACACTCAGGTGTTACAGTGACTTCTGGTGGCAAGGACACAGAATTGAGCGTTGAGGGCGTCTCACAACGGGAAATGCTAATCCAGCACTGTACAAACATGAAAGGGGTACTGCCAAGGTTTCAACCGGGTGTGTTTAAATGTATACTGTTATTTGTGGTCTAATCGTATTTCAGCGCAGCCTCTCATGTCAACGGTCATTTAAATGAGGTCCAAAGTCTTTTTAATCCAGTGTGTCAAGGATGATGGGATAAAATCATATCGGATTGAAGAAATACATTCTGGTATAGGGACCATCATATACCAGTTTGATTTGTGTCTTGGAAGAAACATTTATAATGTGTACCAAAAAAAAAAAGTAGTTTGAAGTGTTCCCTGATCGTAGGTCCTGAAATAACTGCTGGCACTCAACCTGTAACATCTGCCAGGCTGACAAGCACTACATCTGTCTGAGCTGTGCATGTATATGGCTGCCCCGCTTTCACTTTGTGCCATTTTGTTATGTAAATAAAATAGTTTTGCACAAACGTTTAATTGCGTCCATTGTTGTGTTCTGTAACAATGCAAGTTATTGACTGATCGACGTGAGTTTGAAAAAAACGTATTTTTACTGACAAATTGCGTTGTGGGAATAAACCACACACAATGCTTTTGTCACTTCACCTTTTTGTGAATATCAGAAAGGGACAGATGGTTTCAGTTGCATACTGTACAGTAGGCTGTTGTCGGGGTGCACAGTCTACATCGAGCAAGATGTCTTGTATACAATCTAACCCTTCCATAATTATACTTGTAGAATGAGTCACTTTGAACATCGTGCTAAATGGTTTTTGTCAAGCTGAAGATAAATACACTCCAGGTGGGATTGAAGAATTTTTAAAAAATGGCTATTATCAGGGATGAGAACCAGAGGGGGCAAGTGTCATTTTGGGTGAAACATGAATATATCAAATGAAAGATATTAATGAGCTCTTTCTACTGCCAAAAGGGCTCAAGTTAATTCTTAATAAAGTTAGATAAATGAATTAAAAACCAAAAACACTAAATACTATGCCCTTATGCCCTTTTGGCATTGAGGAATGTGTATTTGTAAAAAATTTGGTAAGGAATTTATAGTATAGTTCTAGTTATATTTTTATTTTATTACAGTAGACTGTTATTTATTTTAAACTGTATGTCATGCTTTGTTAATATTGTCATCAGATATGTCATCATGACCCTCTAGTTATCACCCCTCGTTATGCACAAATAAAATAACGTGCGCTTAAGTGCGCCGATGCGTGACCCCCATGCAGTTCCTCCCCATAGACAAATCTGTCCGAACTTGTTTTCATTGCTTTACAAACACAAGAGGGAGCAGTTTGACAGATTTTTAGAACCCATGGAAACAGTCGCGTTTTGGTGAATCATTTTACCGATCATCCCCAGAATGCAAAGTGTGACGCCAAAATTCAAGCCTTTCAGCTAAGTATCATGGCGATAGGTGTCTCATCTTGAACCTACAGTAGGCTTATTCCCTTTGGAGAAACAAAGGTTATTGCGTTTTTGCAGGAGAACAGACACTGATTTCCATGCAGTGCAGCGACCTTTTGATGTTTTAGCCGAAAATGGAGAAAGGACATAGCGCGTCCATGATGGCAGCGTCAGAGCTGTACACAAAGGTAAAGTCTTTGTATGTTAACGTTGACCTTTCAGATGCGCCCTTAACATCAATCGGTATACGTAAATGTTTAGGTTTTGTACCCGTGTGATGGTGTGTTACTGTCCGATGCCTTCGTGTTGACTACAAGTTGACATGTGGCTTAGGCTGCACTGCAAAATAAATCGTTTTAACTGTGTGTCAGAAAGATGATGATTTTAAATAAATGAAACATGTTTGTGGTGTTGCAGTGTCAGTGTGAATTTGGTTTTTAGACTGTCTCTACATTATATGTGGCACACTGGCAGTTTCTAAATATAGATTTCACTAAAAGCTGAAATGGGCGCAGCAAATTAAGCCATATGCTGCCTTTCTGGATGCGATTATGCGTGGCGGTTAAAACATTTAATTGAGTCGATTTTAAATAGATGTTATTGCTGAACTGTATGCTTTCACCAATTTTTGCATCGTTCTATTCGAGGCCAGAGATGATGATGCATAGGCGGTGCCATATCGCCCATCACCGAGCTGTGATTAGCTGTGACTGTAGTCTTACTAATATTACTCAGGACCGGATAATTTCACCGTTATATTTGGAACTGTGACAGATAATTGGTATACTAAAATGTAGTAGGTCTACTGCACTTATTTATTATCTATGTTTTGTTGTTATGAGCTGAGTCCATATGGGTATGATGAGAAGATGCTGTGTTCAGTGCTGACGTCACAGCTCTGCTGATGATGACACTCCATGTCACCCCGGGGAATTTACATCCATTGCTTACAGGCTGGCAGGCCCGTTGATTACTATACGACCCGGAGGGATGACATTCATTACCACATTGTCACTGTTGAGACGGACGACATTAGACATAAGTATCAACATTGTGTCAAATATGTGTTCTTGTTATAGCCCATAGCTTATTGGATTCACGACCACAACTGTGGCATTCAGGTGCAAAAATAAAGGGCTGTGTGTTTGGGGGATGGAGGAAACCCATCCCCCAAACCGTTACCAGCTGGTGCATTCGGCTTGAATAACAGTTGTGATTGTGTGTGTGTGTGTGTGTGTGTGTGTGTGTGTGCGCGTGCGTGCGTGCGTACGCCTGTAGGTCATCTGCTCCTATAATTCCTCCCCTCTATTTAGCACTTCTCATTACCATGCAACCTTCAGTGTCATGCGCACCATTTCTCACACACACACACACACACACACACACATGGGCGCGCGCACACACACAAAACATACCTCTATATGCCACCCTATCTGTGGTATTCGATCTACCTAATACGTTTTCTCTCCACTGTACTCCTGGATCACATTAGGTCAGAATATATTATTGAGTGAACCACATGCTTCTTTAAAAAACACACTCATGACTTAGATAATAAGACAGAGAGAGGTTATATTTTAAATGTGTGATGGAGGTTATCCTGTATATTGTCCTGTATATTCTGGTTATGGCTGTTAATTAATGGTATCTTATTTTTTGGAGCCAAAAAACATTTACTTGAAATGAAGTGACTAGAGATTGTGCCTGTCGCAAATGCTGGACGTTACGTTGTTAATAGTCTGCCCTGAATAACACAGATAGTCTTTAAAATAGGCCTCTGATGATGTTTCTCTTTGCGATGTGCCGGTGGAGAATGTGCCATTCTTTATGCGTCAGTCTCATATAACCTTAAGGAGTGCTGAGGGCTGCTTGGTCAACTGGCAAACACACACTCACAACTCCCCATAAATACTTCTTTTAAACTCATACCTACATGCTGTGGACTCGGCCTGCTCCAATCTAGAATGTCAATGTTAAAGGAGGTGAGTCAGGGGTGAAGGCCGAGCTTTCTGGTGACAGGATGAAGCAACAGTACAAAACTGTTGGGTTTCTTTGATTGTAAATCTGATAACCCCAGAACTTTAAAACAAACACTGGAATGTTTATGAATGCTTTTATAAGGCTTTCATTAGGCCATTTGTGAACACTTTGATACCAATATTGTAGTAGAAGAAAATAACATTTTAATTTGACTAACAGGTAAAAAATATTAAGCATGGCAAGGGGAAACTGAGGAAAGCTACATCAATGGTTATTTGACTTTGTCATGCTGTGCACCAGCAGCAACTTTTTAGGAAGCACACTGAATTTGCCCAGAATATTGGAAGTCAGGGCAAACATTATTACAAGTTTATTTGATGTTTTCTTTCTTCCATATTTTTCTATGAAGACACTGAGAATGAAGAGGCACAGGGCATTGTAATGGGGACGGAGCACTGGACCAAAGTTTCTTAAAAGATTTGCGGATGGAGCTGATGTAATAGAAGCATGAAATGTCAATAGAAAAATCTGACCAAAGCTTATTTCGCCGCTCCTTGGATCTGGGAAACCCTCTTCAATTTACTGAGGGCACTGCAGACTATTGAGACTATTGAGACTATAGTTCAAACACCTTTTTATTTAACAGAACATATTACTTTTAAAATAACCTTCTAGTTGTTGCTCTATCACTTTTTATTTGTGATTATTGATGTTCCTACATTGCTTTTATGAGTACCTTGTACCACTGCCCTTCTAAAATATCCAGCATTGCCGGTCACCAGCATAAGGTATGTTTTACATGGGGGAACCAGCATGCAATGCTGGTTTGCTGGTACCCCTGCAGCCCATGCTGTTTGCTGGTGTGCTGGTAAACCAGCTAGGCCAGCACTAACAGTATGAACCAGCCTAGACCAGCATGGAATTCATGCTGGTTTATGCTGGATTTTTTAGCAGGGTTGAGATTTGTTTCAAATGTAAAGTGCATTACCCAAAAAAAAAAATATATATA
>JAODOY010005122.1:0-10569 GCA_025399855.1 Forbesichthys papilliferus
GTGAGAGAGAGAGAGAGAGAGAGAGAGAGAGAGAGAGAGAGAGAGAGAGAGATGACGTTTGCGTTTACGTTTGTGTGTATATTTTTCACCCAAAACATGTCTGTGCATTGGCATCTATTTGTATGTGTTAATACGTCACAAAGATTGAAAGGGGAATTAATAGGAATTAAGAGGGGAGGTGGGGGGGGGGGGGGTGAAGTGAGGGAGGCGCTAAGCAAGACAGAAGGAGAGAGCAAAATGAAAGCTAAGCAGCGTATTCTGGCAGGATAGGGTGAGTAGCATCTCTGGCTAGTGGGAGGCGTGGGGGAGGACACGCGCTGAAAATAAACAACTGCATTCGAAATACGGCATTTCAATCTGACCGCACGTACCCATATGCCAGATGAAAGCTATACGCCTTGTCCCCGTGAAACAAACTGTCCCCAACAGTGCTCGAGGATACATTGCATGCTAAATGGAATCCTTAATGAGCGTTCCCCGGGAGATTGTGATTACATCATCACAATTCAGAGCACATCACTATATAACCCTTTTGTTGCACATTGCCCTGAGCAGATTGTGTATGTGTATGTGTGTGTGTGTGTGTGTGTGTGTGTGTGTGTGTGTGTGTGTGTATGAAGGATTGCAGAGGATAAGCGAGAGCACAAACCTGCCCAACAACTTTTGCGACCCCACTGAATTATAGGCTTATAATACTTAATCATTAAAATGGATTAAATGACCTCCAGTGACTTATGTTGGGAGCAGAGAGAGTGTGGGCTTGGTGTCTCCTGGGCCAAGGTCAACCTACAGTATACCAGCAGTTTGACTCTTCATTGAGAGAATGATGGGCGCTGAGACACACAAACATGGCAGATGGACTAACGTAACATTCACAGTTACACAAGTCTCCACGCTGCCAAAACCTCATTCAGTAGCATTTGGGGGCTTGTTCATTTTCTTTTATCACAATACTAATAGGATATGGGTTAAATATGAAGCTTGAAACACTAACGCCAGAGCTGCTGACTTCCCAGCAGTTCACACAGTAACCCAGGTACAAACGCCCTCTACTGGACACATTGTGGAACCACAATAGAACAGCAGCTGCGTATGAGTACATTGTGCATCCATTACATGAATATTAATTATATAAAGCTGAGTAATGTGCCACCCATTATAATCACCGTAATGGGGCTTCACTATGTGCAGAGTGTGTGTAAAGCTTGTACACAAAGTCTCTTTTTCAGCATTCATCTAACAGCTCTCTCTCTCTCAAACCCATTACCCCAGACACTTGCTGCTGTGCTGGGCCATGTGTTCTGCAGTGAAATCATCCTCCACCGTGGCACAGGCATTTAGCAGGCCTGCTACATTTTACACTGGAAAATTGCCTCTTCAATCACTCGCTTAGAGCATCCATTATGGGCAGAATGGAGAGCTGGCTTGATGCTGGGGAGGATACAATCTCACTATTGCCATTTTGCTGCTGGATTGTCTCGTGAGTCGTGTGTGGGTGTGTGTGTGTGAGTGTGAGGGTGTGTGCGAGGGTGTGGTATGTGTGTGTACATTGGCTTTTTTGTCTGTTTGTGCCTGTGTACGTTAAGGGTGTGTGTGCATTTGTGTGTGTGGGAGCGTGAGTATCCTTTTGAATATTGTCATGTGCGAATGTATCTTTTATGCTTGTATCCCTTTGTGTGTGGATGCATATCTTGTGTGTGTGTGTGTGTGTGTGTGTGTGTGTGTGTGCTCAAACATGTCCTTGTATATGTGTGTTTAGCTGTGCTAAATTACCTCATTGTAATTGTGTATCTTTGGGATGAGTTATTGTCCACATGGTGCCTATAGGTGAGTGTGAGTGTGTGTGTGTGTGTGTGTGGGCAGTGACAGCTGGTGTTCCCCTGGCCAGGCAGGAACCTGAGTTGGCTGTTGGTCTGAATCCGGTGATTAACGCCACAGAGAGGGATGCGTCCCTGAGCTCACTGAGCAAAAGGGGTGATCTCACACCACACTGAGTCATAGCTAAGATACACAGCGTGCTTGGATCAGTGGGACAAAGGTTGGCTTTATGGGTTCATCACTTCATATTAAGTCTTATATAAAGTGTCAGTGGATAGCACTGTGGCCTCACGACAAGAACGTCCCGGGTTTGAACCTTCCCAGCCTTTCTGTGTGGAGTTTGCATGTTCTCCCCGTGTCTGCGTGGGTTTCATCCGGGTGCTCCGGTTTCCCCCACTATCCAGAAACCTGTCAGGTTCACCCTCCAGCCAGTGCCATTGACCAGAGACACTGGCCTCTATCTGGGGTTGGTCCCCAGGCGCTGCACAGCGGCTGCCCACTGCTCCCTTGAGGGATGGGTTAAATGCAGAGAATCTATTCTGCTACATGTATGATAAAAGCACCTTTACATTAATGCCACCATCACTATTCTTAAGTATTTTTATTCTGAATATTTACACATTTAAAGTTAGTTTTTACCTATTCCAGTGGAATATGTATTTAAACATATATAGTTGTGGTTTGATTTTCTTGGTGTTATGCATTGCTGGGTAACACTGTCAATATGCAATGACAGTGTGCATGGCATGTAATGACACGTGTACTGTATGTCTGTGTGTGTGTGTGTGTGTGTGTGTGTGTGAGTGAGTGTGCTCATACACGGTACTGTTTTAGACTCCAACCAACACACACCCTGAGTAAAATATACACACTTGTGCCTGGCGCTAAAACACACACGTAGATTTTCCGCAGATCTTGTTCAATCGTGGTCACACGGTCGCTTCAGGTGAAGAAGGATGTACATCAGGATACTGCAAGCTAAAAGTAGTAGTTCATTATCGTTATCATTAGCTCTTTGATTGACTCAGATGTATTTTTCAATGCAAAAATCCCTCTGGTTTGCCACTATCCCCCTTCCCCTATTATTTATGTTCAAATGTCAAGCAGAAACACACACACGCACGCACACACACACACACACACACAAACACAAAGAATGCCAACATTGTGAAATTCGAGCCCCACAGTTCCATGGAAATAAGTGCTCTGTCTCCTAGCTGCCCCCTATCATAAACAGCCCTACGAGTCAACACAGAGCTGCCCCCTATCATAAACAGCCCTACGAGTCAACACAGAGCTGCCCCCTATCATAAACAGCCCTACAAGTCAACACAGAGCTGCCCCCTATCATAAACAGCCCTACAAGTCAACACAGAGCTGCCCCAGCCTCGACAGCATGTGTTCCCTCACACAGGGAACACGTACAGTATACCACTGCTAGCTTACAGTGAAACAATATGCCCTACATTATGAGGCATGAGACGATATTAAATATTAATGTCACGATTATCCTGGTCAAAGTAATTGTAAATATTTTATTATACCCGGAGAGGAGAAACATTTTCTAATTTATTTAAAAGAACTGAACATTTACACACTATACAAATACAAAAAACTGTACAATAACACCATAAAGTCCAAGGTTGCGCTGAAGGGCGGCACATCACTTTATTTGGTTTGCTTCGCTGCTGTGCGTACCGGTGTCCGTGCTAGATTAATATATAGACTAAAACTAGATTAAAAGAAAAAGAAAAAGAAATAAACAAGCAATCCTCTATGTCAGTTCTCAAACCATTTTTCTATGGGGGTAGAGAGCAGTGCATTCCCCAGGTCAGTTCTCAAACCATTTTTCTCTGGGGGTAGAGAGCAGTGCATTCCCCAGGTCAGTTCTCAAACCATTTTACTCTGGAAGTAGAGAGCAGTGCCAGCCACTCAGCACACTGGTGGAGGGCAGGGATACGTGCCGTCTGTGGTTCACACCAAAACAGCCAAAAAAATATATGACTTTCACACCAGAGAGGGAGAATGTGGTGTCATTATCTGCTCAGGACGCAATTACTTTGTACGTAATATCATATAAGGTACCTTTAATAATACAGTATGATCAAACATCTGATCATAGATGAAATACCAACCAAATTAAACCTAAATCTCAATGAAATCTCTATCTATTAACCCCACGAGGGGGAGGAGTCCTTGTGTAACAGACACCAGCTTCATCCTAACTGCAAATAGCCGCATGTTCGTGTGACTGTGAAGCATGGCATCTCATCTGACTCCGGCGTCGGGTTTCCAAGAGTCCTCTCGACCATTGCCCATGCCAACGTGAGGCCCATCCATGTAGAAAAGAGGATAAGAGATGAGTCAGGCGGGAACAAGCGGGAGAAGGAGGGGGGGTGTGAGAAAAAACAGCTGAGTGAGAGAGCAGAGGGAGAGGGAGAGGGCAGGAAGAGATAAAATAAGGGGAGTGGGGAAAACAGCATTCTGGAATAGCCGGCGACGAGAGCTGCAGGCTCCACCCCTTACCCCCTCCTCTCTCTCTCTCTCTCGCTGTCTCTCGCTCGTTCCCTGTGAAGCAGGCTCCCAGCCTGTCATTTGACCAGGCAGTTCACAGACGCACAGTAAGCTCAGCTAGCCACAGAGCGGAGAGAGATAAGGCAGGCTACACGGAGGGAAGCCGGGGAGTGGAGATGGAAGCCTTTCCCTCCGGCTCTCTCGCCACATGAAAAGCACAGGGTGGATTTCTCTTCTATGCCTCCTGCCATTCTCCAGGACCGCTACTCTAGTTTCTCAGGACATGGAGGTTTGTCGTCAAGCGAGAGGTGGTTGAACTTCTTCTTTTGGGATTAATTCTTTGAGGACAACCCTGCTGTAGACCTCTGCTTGTGTGTATGTATACTGTATGAGAGAGAGAGAGAGAGAGAGAGAGAGAGAGAGAGAGAGAGAGAGAGAGAGAGAAAGAGATTGATTGTTTGCCGGGCCATGCCAACCACTGCTGGCTGTCCAGTAACTCTCCAGAGGGGTACAGCATGAAGGGGGGTCATCACCACCACCACCACCGGGGCTGTGGCTGTCAACACTTGTTCCGTAAAGTCCTGGTCAAGTGTGGTTGCTGCTATGCCCGAGTTAGAGGTCAGTGTCTCCCTCTGATCAACACACACACACACACACACACACACACACACACACACACACACAGCGACACACACGATATGTTGCACACCTACGGTGGTTGTGTAGTGTTGTCACTGCCTTGTGCTGTCTCTCGGTACAGCTGATGGACCTAATCATTGTGTTGATAATTGTATATCTATGTTTGTGTGTTGTGTGCTGTTTTTTTGAACGCGTGCACAAGTGAGCTGAGGCCCTAAGTCCAATAACTGGTTACCTCCTCTCCACTCCTCTCCTCTCCTCTCCTCTCCACTCCTCTCCTCTCCTCTCCTCTCCACTCCTCTCCTCTCCTCTCCTCTCCTCTCCACTCCACTCCTCTCCTCTCCTCTCCCCTCCTCTCCACTCCACTCCACTCCTCTCCTCTCTTCTCCACTCCACTCCTCTCCTCTCCTCTCCTCTCCCCTCCTCTCCTCTCCTCTCCCGCTACCTTTGCCTGCCTGATCGGCATTTACGGCTTTCCTCTCCACCACATTATCTTAGGTGTCCGCCCACCTATTCCGTATCTCCCCCTCCATTCTGGGGGTGCGTGCGCTAAAGTGTGCTGAGCCTCGGCTCTGTCGCTCGCTCTGCCCACCCCTGGGCGAAGTAACAGATGTGTGTGCGTCCCACGCACACACACACACAGGTGCACACACGGTCCACACACACACTGCAGACAGGGGGGGGGGGGCTAAACCCAAGGAGCAAAGAAACAGCAAGAGTATCCACTACACGTGGATGGGTGGAGCACACCAGATGACAGAGTCGCTCCTCCAGCCCGAACAGAAATAGACTCTGTGGTTCTGCTTGTCTGCTGTATATGGGATGGCGGGCTTCGGTGAAAGGTGCGGGTGGCCATTGTGTTTAGAGTACTGTAAACACAAGAGCTAGGACTAGAGCATCATATTGCTGTTAGTCCATTAAGCACACACCGTTACCCAAAGGGGCTTTTGCTGAGCATCGCTAACTAGCAATAAGGAGTTAGACATTTTGCTCAAGGTTTACAGGTAGGCAGCGGGTCTCACACCCGTGACTGCACCCTACCTCTTTCCCACAGGACGGTCTTTGTCTTTCTGTCTGTAACAGTGGTCCATATTTGTCCAGATAACAAGGGTGATGATATGTTGTGCATGTGTGCATCGCAGGTCTTGTACTGTTAGCATCCCTCGACCATTCAGGGGAATTAGCTGTCAGGTTAAGGGTACTAAACTGCAGGCATTCATATCATTGGCTGACATTTTTGGATACATACCTCAAATGCCCCTAGTTTAATCTCTTATTTAATGGACATACATCATTTCCATCGCCTGCAGCAACGCAACTACAGGTATGTTACCAATGTACACCAGCAAAAATGTAACATTACTGGCCATTAAAAGTAATGAGACTGGACACACGGGCATGTAGATACATTTAACAACATACGTTAGAGGATTGTTTTGGTCCAGTGTGGTGTTTCGCTGTCCTCGTCCAATTTCATCAGATGTTTTATATTTTGCCCTTTTATAGCAGGAACCGCCTTGATCTGCGTTTACAATCTGAGACAGACGTCAGGGTGTGTGTGTGTGTGTGTGTGTGTGTGTGTGTGTGCTCAAACATGTCCTTGTAGATGTGTGTTTAGCTGTGCTAAATTACCTCATTGTAATTGTGTATCTTTGGGATGAGTTACCTGCTGTGAAGCCTCTCTGAGGAAACTGTTAGTTTGAAACTGTGTGCTGTTAAACCTCTCCAGGCAGAGGGTAGGGTGCATATATGATGCAGGTATAGGGTTCAGGGTACTGTGCAAACGGTGACTCAATCGATTACCACCACAATGTCCTTAAATTCTCGAGAATGCTTGCTATCTTGAGCTTAACTCAAAACAAATTCCCACCAAAGCTCTGCCGCACACAGTGAAATGCATTGCAAAGCCAAGTATTGTTGATGTGAGAGGTGTTGGCCACTTTGTTGATATTCCTATTTATAGAGTCATGGCTGTGTAGATGTACCACATACTTTTTTCAACACACATAGAGAGCAGTAAGATAGCAAAATACAAGGAGATATTTGGTGTATTTGTCCAAAAGTATATTAGCTTACAAATAGCTTGCAATAGCTGACTATACTTTTAAGTGCTGCTGGCCAGACTCCATTTTGTTTCGTCTTTATTATTTACAAGCATATTATTCTGTAAATTCTCACACCAATTCTAGCGGCATACTGAACATGCTGCATGGAGCACAAGCTGGGTTTACACCCCCGTTGTTTATTTATTATAATGTTTACAGGAGAAGCCTTTGATCATGTGAGGTCTGAGTGGCTCCTGTGGTCCTCATGTGAGACGTTGACCTCAGATTAACAGTTATGGGTTAATGCTTAGTAACGATTCAATTTCCCCACTGATCATCCATGGGGAGGGCACACTGTGTTTGTGTCAATGCTGCCTGTCTGCTGACGTGAACCTGATCGCTGTGCCTTCTTCTTTTGTGTCCAATGACTCGATGGGGCTCGATGGGCTATAGCAGGGGTTCTCAAACTTTGTAATGTATAAACTGTACTACTAATAATAATAGCTAAACTATGCTGTTGCTATGATCTATAGCATTATAGCACATAGCAACACGAATTCTTCTACATTACGCTGGAAGCAGTGAAATACATGTAATGTGTCGAGAGGATTCACTCACTGGCACAAGTGGATGTCTCAGTCCATCCATCCTCAAGTTGTGGACAACATATACACATCCATCAGCTGATCTATTCACAGTGGCCTTTCACCAGAAGTTGACTATTGTACCTTTTTAATTCTCTTCTTTCAAGCGAAGGGACAACGATAGATAAGAGAGAGAGAGAGAGAGAGAGAGAGAGAGAGAGAGAGAGAGAGAGAGAGAGAGAGAGAGAGAGAGAGAGAGAGAGAGTCAAATCAATAGCCATGCAATGGCCCACTGCAGGCAATATATCCAAGATTCCTTAATCAATGTAGAACCATGTGGGATTGAGATCAATATGCTCCTCAGCAGAGGCTGACAACACCTTGAATGTGCGTGGCTGGGTGCTGAGGGGAGCCATAACACTCACACAGGTATCAGGGGAAATATATGCTGCAAGGCATACAACGAGAAAACGTGCATATGCAGGAGAACATCTACGTTCACGGAAGCCAGCTCGAGAGTCAGAGAGAGACAGAGACGGAGAAGCAAATGGGCCAGTGACTGCAGGAGGGTAACTGATGAGAGCTGCACGCTTCCCGGCAAAGCCTAATGACGTACAAACAACAAGTGTGCACATGCTGTCAGTGGATGCCATGGTCCAGCGAGAAGAGAATTCAATTCCCAAACGAGGCGCGACAGGAGAAAGATTGTACTGTATCTTCGTGAATACGTCTGAATGAATCAGGGCCACTACAGAGCCAGGACTCTCCCCTATCCTGTACTTACGTACATGACGCCTTCTTGAGATACAAGGCCCCTAGACTCAATAAATATTGAATGGAGTGATCATACATTGCCGCTGCTACCCATTTGTCTGCTTAATGCTGCTTTTCATGTATTAGTGATGAGCAATAAATGCATGTCCCAAAGCAGTGGTGTGTAGGATCCAGCCCCCATCTCGGGCATTTTTATTCGTAGTGTCAACATGCACCGTCACCATCATCATCATCAACATTATCGTCGTCATCATAATCTTTGTCATTGTTATGTAATCCCCCATTTAAAAAGCACTACATCCAACATGATTATGTGTTTGACCACACACAAGTCCCTCTGAAGATTTATCCAATATCAGCGGAAATTACAATGTATTCAAATTGGATCTATATCAACGTTTGACAGGGGTATAAAGCCTTGCATACTATCTAATTATTGATTTATAATCTTATAAATATTATTAATTATAAGAGAAACATGCAGGCTCTCAGTAAGGAACAGAATAGAAGATACAAATGGGATTGGCGCTCCCTCCTCCCGTCCAACCCAACACCCGACATGTCAGTCATGATCATTAGGTGCACCTGCCCATGTCTGTGGTGGGTTACATAATGTTGGGGATTACATTTGTCTTTCTGTCAGTAACTGTTTAGTCTGCACGTGCACTCACACACAAACCCGTAACAGATGAGCTGTAGGGAATAAAATAAAATGTAAGGGTTAGCTCCACAAGAGCACTATCTATAGTTGATGGTATTTATCAATCTGGCTTTTGACCCATAAAGAGCTAACCCACACTATAGAGGCTACACTATTACACGTGCACACGCACACAAATGCACACGCCATGTGCACATACACACACACACACACACAGCTTCATGCTCCATGTAAACATCCAGAAATGCTCTTGTTTGCCTGGTTTCCTCAGGTTTCTACTATCTTATTCCACCCTGATGGAGAGCAGCATTGTCTTCTCAGGCAGGCAGGCAGGCAGCCAGGCAGGTAGTGTGTGCATTGAAGGGTTGACAGGACAAGATTAGGCCACAGCAGCAATACCGGTAGCAAGACAACATCAAGCCTTCGATCTGTACACTGCATATTGATACCTTAATTTCCATGCATTTATTCAAAGGTTGCTTTTCATACTTAATCCATATCTCCTCTGCTTTCACCGGCTCTCTCTCTCTCTACAGAAGGTATAGGCTCATTTGGACAGACACACGGGGGCTATATGATTATGAGTCTAGCCGTTCATGCAAGCAACGGCAACGGAGCAAGGGCGAGCATTGCCTGTAGCACAAACACGCACGCACAAACTAGCACAGATGAATAGGAAACACGTGTGCCAAGAGATGGAGAGATGGAGAGAGAGGGAGAGATGGAGAGAGATGGAGAGAGAGGGAAGCCTAAGTGAAAGATAGAGCCACGACTCATTTCCTGATAACGTTTGTGCATGGAAACAATTATATGATGATTTATACATTAAGATAGGGAAATTATAAAATCAGGTCATAGTCCTGAACCCACAAACTATTTTCCCTACAGTGATTCTGTTGGTTAACACAAACTGTCAATACAAATATTTTTTGTTATATTCTATTTGCCAGAATTTATTCCAATTGCATTGTTGAATATGCTATAATATTAGATATGGTTGAACAAGGAGCACATTATATGTCTTTGGCACATTTTGCAATACAAAACTCTATATGAAAAAGCCTTATGGCATTGCAAAAATCGGACGCATCCAAACTGCCTAATAGACAAATATATAGATACATAGATTATTATATTATTTTGATACAGAAGCGCATACCTAGAGCTGGTAGGGATTAAATGTCTTGCTCAGGGACACTTAGGCATGGCTGATGGCTTCTGCACACAGCTCAAGTTGTAAGTGCTACCATACTGCTCCAAGATGGGACAACCCTATAGTGTGTGTTCACTGTCCTACAGCTCAACTGAAACAACCCTATAGTGTGTTTTCACTGTCCTACAGCTCAACTGGGACAACCCTATAGTGTGTGTTCACTGTCCTACAGCTCAACTGAAACAACCCTATAGTGTGTGCTCACTGTGCTGCAGCCCAACTGAAACAACCCTATAGTGTGTGCTCACTGTCCTACAGCTCAACTGAAACAACCCTATAGTGTGTTTTCACTGTCCTACAGCTCAACTGGGACAACCCTAT
>JAODOY010005123.1:0-10569 GCA_025399855.1 Forbesichthys papilliferus
AGCTGAATTCTGATTGGATAAAAACTCTAACCTAAAAACCACACGAACATGAAGAGAATATGTATAATGTATAATATTTTTATATATTTAGGGAAAGTAAATTCAAAATTAAATGAACTTTTATCAAATTAGATCATGATTTATGTTAGGCCAGCAGAGAAGGTCTTGCTGGCCCTGATGGCTCACCACTGTGCTATTCTATGTAGGGCTTCATCCCTTCAGGGTATCAGCAATCTCAATGCCCCACAAGGCGCTTGTTAGAGACAGTACTTTTACCTAGTCCACTAGTAGGCTAAAGGCACCTATGGTTAAGATCATAAAATTTGAGAAACAGATATAAATTCAAATAAATGTTTTAATATAATTGTTATTTTTATTATCCCACACTTGTATTTCTTGTCTTATCTGAAACAGTGGTCACTGCCAACAGCTTTTCGTTTGCTAGAACACAAGTGGACAGACAGGACAGTACCTTCAGCAGCTGCTTTCCAATAGTTGGGCTCATCTTCTCATCCACCATGAAGATAACAATTCCTCTTTCGTCCATCCCTCTCCTTCCTGCACGCCCAGACATTTGGATATACTCACCTGAAGTGATCTGCACCACACAAACACACACTGTGAGAATGACAATCCACCAGTGAACATGTTGATTAATAGCAGCACCATTTGATAGATTTGTGATTTTTGTCCTGAAGTCTTTAAAAATGTAAACAATGTTCGGGCTATGTAGGACAATGTTTACCCCTGAACACGAGATCTGCGCCAAAGTGGATTTTGCATCTGTTTATATTTTGTATCATATCTTCGGAACGGTAAGGGTTAGAAACAAACCGTTTTTCCCTCATAATCCAACCATTTCACCAAAGAGATCGGTATATGGCGTGTGTTATTCGACATAGCAGTAGCTCTACAGCACAACCTCAAAGTTGCCTCTGAAATGCGCTCTTAGAATTGTGCTGAAAATGGCATGATTTTATATTCCGTATCATATCTTCAGAAAAGTAAAAGCTAGAAACTATATACCTACTCCAGACATTCACCCGAATTGATCGACGTATGACTTGTGTTTGTCAGCATAACAGCGGCAGACCAACGGTAAATGTGTCTCTAAAATGCCTCGCATTATAAACCTTCGATTGGCAGTGAGAGAGACCAGTGTACATTTTGGATCATATCTTCAGTATGGTAAAGGCTAGAGGCTCAGTTTTCCCTCATAATCCAGATACTCTGCTGAAGAGAGCGATATATGGCTTGTGTTATTTGGCATAACAGGGGCTGCACAAAACAACGACAGAGCTGCCTCGAAAATCTCTCGCCTAAAAGCAAAACAAATTAAAACTTAACTTTGTATAATTTTTGGTACTAAAATGACAGAAATGTAAAAATATAGAAATAAATAGATGAAAGCATACCCATGATCATTATGGCTTATACATAAGAGCACATACACATACATTAATAAAATACTGTATTTAAATTAATTTTATGTTTTTATTTGAACTCAGAAGAGTTTGAAAGTTAATCAAGGCATGGAAGAATCATGTATTTCAAACAAAACTACACACTATTTACTATGCTTTACATACAAGTTGTTTATTAAAAAAGCATTTAAAATGTTTATTTTTTTTTTAAACTTAATAATTTTGCTTTTTATATTTTGTGATGACATAATTGTAGCTGAGAGGGTGCTGATGTCTGAGACAAATACTTTAGCTATAGCCATTACATAAATGCTTTAAGAAGCCATTATATGAAATCTGTGAAAAACAGCCAAAAGACCCTTAGGGTTTAAGGGTTAATGGATATGTGTTTCTACAACTGAAGACCATGAACCCCCTATTACCAACGTTTGTTTTAGTGAGCCGACAGGAATTTAATAACACAATGCGTAAACCCGAGTGTGTATGCTACACCATGTGGCTTTGATTAATCCCTGCATTTTCAGTTGGTCTTTTGCAATAAGTACCAAAAAAAAACAAAGATACATTTACTCTGTCAAAATAAATAGATCTTCATTTCAGGCCTGCAATGGGAATTGAATTGCTTGTGAATTGGAGTGTTGTGGAGTATGTGTGTAGCTTTGGCATGGTCAGAAGCACCAGATGTTTCGAATAAACCTCTTGGATTGCAGCATCCCTCCCTCTTGCATAATATTCAAGGAAAAGCGTGTGTGTTGGTGCGCACGTGTGTGAAGTGAAAGGATGATGGGTGCCTCCAAGTGACGGCGGCCAGATCCACGGCCCTCATAAACAATACGTGGCTGTGTTGACGTCACGGTGCAGGCGGCCTTGTAAAGACCCTGAGGCAGAGGCACTTTACACCTGCGGTGCAGTCAGCGCGTGTGCTTCGTCTCTCTCCCAAGCAGGGAGGAAAAAAGCATAGCAGGAGAAGAGCTGTGCTATCAATCAGCCATACGTCAAAAGGGTGTGTGTGTGTGTGTGTGTGTGTGTGTGTGTGTGTGTTCTTACAAAGCGGTGGTTCTTGCCGTCGTACTTGCGAGCGCTGGTGAAGAGCACGGTGCGGGCAGGCATGTTGATGCCCATGGCAAACGTCTCTGTGGCAAACAGGGCCTGTGTGGGGGGGGACGAGAGGCAGATTCAGGCGAGAGGCGTCCACGTTGTGGTCCAATTCTACCGACTGATCCCTCTCCATTACAGTTACAGCAGATATGTTTGCCTTCATCCCAAGAGAACACCATCCAGAACATGTGAGCTTAATGTACTATAGCCAGACTAGAGGATACCTTGCCTTACCTTGAGAAGACCTTCAGAGAAAAGGATCTCAATGGTCTCCTTGAGGATGGGCAGGAGGCCTCCGTGATGGATGCCGATGCCCCTCCTTAACAGGGGAAGAACATGCTCCACCTGGACAATACACACAAGGGAATGAGACCTCCATCCCATAATATAGGGCGTGGACACCATCACCAACTCCACCAATGCCAATGTGAAATTAAATGGCTACACGAATACAATCCTTGCCTTGGAAAAATAAAGCGAGTGAACATGCATAAAACGGTCTATCTGAGGAAAGGTTTAGGCCTAAATAACCAACAGAGACACACACACACACAATGCAGTGGTCAGGTAAGAGCAGATGCTAATGTGTTAGCTTAGCTTGTGTGCTCAACAAGGCCGGTTAGGACAGCCCGCATCAATTTGCGAGTGTGTGCAAATAAATAAAGGAATACATCGGCCATGTTATCAAGGAGACAATGAGACATCGCCCTAATGACGGCTACAGGCTGGGTTAACGCTACTGCAGCTGGTTTTGCATGCGCCGGACCTGGGGCAGTTTCTTGTCTTCGTCTGAGAGACAGTCGATGGCATTGTTAAACACCTCCTCCACCAGCCGCTTCTCCTCATCTGAAACAAAGGAGGCGCAGTTTAATAAACACTGTGGAATGCGGCGGTTGGCCTGTTTTCCCTGGATGGATTTTGGCCATGCAAACACGTAGCTAACGGCACATAAATTACTTGCAAAGAACTCACAAATCCGTGTCAAAACACAACTCCCCTCACACTCCGGGCGGAGGTGGACCTAAGCCTGGATGTCCTTGACTTTGGGAGAATAATCTGGTAATAGAGCATTTCATGAAATACATCTGATCTGCCTCACATCAGGAACTGGCGTCCGGCATGTTAATATTGAGCGTGCCAGACCGCATCACGAGTGAATTGGCGGCCATACTAGGATCCTCCACCCACAATGTGCACCAGCTACTAGCCACAGGGCTGTCTTGGCAACGGAGGGCCTCTCCGGGGCGAGGACACGTTAGCATTCCTCAAGCAGTGCCCAGAAACGGTGTCACAAGGCCGGGAGGATTGGGTGGGGAGATGGATGGCATGTGGAGGAGCGATAACGTGAAAGTGAGTGGAAGAGGCAAGGGTGGTAGGTGTGTGTGTGTGTGTGTGTGTGTGGGTGCTCTCTGCAAGCTCACACACAAATAGAAGGTCTCAGGCGATGCCTGTCTCACACACACACCAAAGCAAAGCAGCCAGGAAACCTTTTTACTCAACATGCTCTTAGCGCTCGACTGTAGCTTCTACTTATCCATCCATGACGATGTCACCATGAAGCTGGAGAAGCTGAAAATAGGCTACCGACAATGGAAAACCAGCAATGCTCCGGGAACTCACACAAATGGCGTCTCACAATCCGACTGAAACAGATCAATACGGGGGAAACTGCTGCCTATCACTAACACTACAGAGACGTGTGGACACAATGCAGGTCAAAACTCGATGCAGTCCGGACAGAGTGTCCGACGCAGAGCGAAAGTAGTCGCTCACTTGCGGTCGCATCCAGTTAGGACGAGGCGTGAGACGCCAACCGTCTCAACTCCTAACGGTGAGAGAAACCCAACCAACCACAAATGGACATACCCCTGTTGAAATCCAACTTGGACACCTGTAAAGCATATGCCTCACACTCCTTCTTGCTAAAGCTGAAGATGATGACCGGCTGGAAGTTCCTCTCCATGATCATCTTCACTATCTTAAACACACTGGAAGGACCTGGGAAGAGAATAGGGGAAAGAAACGCCGTCAGAACCCCACATTTCTGTTTGTTTGAAACACAATCAGCACTTCAACCAACCAAAAACCACATTTTGGGACACAAATCAAGGACGTGTCCCTTTACATTGCATTAGGACGATTGTGGGTTGAAAAACAAATGGCCATCGACAGGTAAACACACCTTTAGTTCCTCCTTTCCGACCCTTGGGGTCCCACTTTGCGCCCCCGCTGTTTCCAGGATCCACAGAGTCGCGCAGCACCTGCATTGCCGTGTTGAAGTTATCCTCTCTGAAATCCCCCTGTAAAAGAGAAGCACAAAACACCATCATCTTCACCACTAGAGACACGGCAGCAAAGCCGACCGACGGCGTTTCTTACACTTCAACAACATGCGGTGATCATTTGATGCATTGCAGAATACATTTAAATACAGAATAACTTGCCAATTATCTTCCTTTATAAACACGGTGATCTCACAGCAGTACATAACTGCATTTATCAATGTAAATAAATTATCTCTAGTCCATGAGCCTAGTTATAGTGTCCTTACATGTTCATCCACTACCAGATGGAGTCCGTCGCCCCCTGCAGGGAAGACGTAGTGTTGCAGGGGAGTGGGGCGGAAGTCTGTGTATATTACATGGCATGGCTAAAGGAGCGTAGAACAAAAATAATTCAGTAATTTACTTACATGCTCAATACATACATTATTCTATCATTTTCTAGAGACTCCATAAACTGCCAGCCCACCTGTTTGTGGAGGTGACAGATCCACTCGGCAAACTGTTTGGCATTGGGGATGGTTGCCGACAGGAAGACATAGTGCACGTTGTCAGGAAGTAGAATGATTGTCTCCTCCCACACAACGCCACGCTCTGAGACGCAGAGTAACATATAATGCGTGTCTTTGATTGCCACCCATTCACAGTAATAGAAGTCCTGATCTTGCTATAGCTAATAGTCAATATAGTATGCTTGCATTGTCTACACACCTGCATCTCTCATGTAATGAATCTCATCGAAGATGACCCAGGCCACTTCTCTCATGATCTCAGAGCCTCGATACAACATGCTCCTCAGGATCTAGGAAAACAGCAGTACACATGTCAAGGTACAGCAACACACCATCGCTGCCTCAGTTAGGGCTGTGCAATGAATACAATTTCAGCTCCTTAAAATAACAAAAGCAGAAGAGAAAATCTTGATTATTTTGCACATTACGGTTTTCAAGTAAACTCTTTTTTTGTCTTGTGTTCTGAATGACACACACACACACACATTTGTTTCTCCCCTTCTGGGGTGACAGCGAAAGCTAAACAGGAATAGTAAAGGGGCATTGGAAGGAGTTTTCACACAATGATTTTTTCCCCCATAATTGAGCAGCCCTAGTCTGCATTTTAAAACCTCCTGTTCCTAAGGTAAAAACAATGTCCTGTGTCCAACAAGCCCAACCTCCCTGTGAGCATCCTAGAGCAAAATGCCAAACCTCTGCCTGCTTCAGTATAATTTGCATTGCACACACTGCAAGTTGCTTAGGATAAAAGTGAGCTAGTTGTAATTGGAGAAATAACTGTTCAAAGGATGTCCCATCTGTCTGGGCAGGTCCGTGTCCTACCTCTGTTGTCATGACGAGGCAGGAGGCCGTGGGGTTGATGGTGACATCACCGGTCAACAGGCCTACATCCTGAAACTCCTCGTACATCTCCCTGTACTTCTGGTTGGACAAGGCCTTGATGGGGCTGGTGAAGATCACGCGCTGCTTCTCCCTCAGGGCCAGTGCGATGGCATACCTTTCAGCAGAGGGTGGTATAATTACACGTGATTTTATCCTAACGGAAGCCTACAGCAAGTACAATTACACATGATTATGAGCAGGTAGGCATTCGGCATCTTGCTCAGCAGTTAGTAAGGAATTGGTCAGAGGACCTTTACGGCAAATGTAAATGAGACGGTGATAAAACATCAAATGAAAGAGGATTCAAAGCCATGTACAGTCTGCAAAGAAAAACAAACCAGCACCCTATTGACACTTACTCAGCACAGACAGTCTTGCCAGCAGAGGTGTGTGCAGACACCAGTACAGACTGGTTGTTGTCCATACACAAAAGAGCCTCACGTTGGAATGGATCCAGAATAAAAGGATATTCCTGAAAAGAGACACAAACCAAATTAAAGGTCCCAATATCAGCAGTAGAGCATGCATCCAATAATACTACTGTGTTATCGTGGGAGAACCATTCCAGTGTGTCTTTAAGACCCTTGTGGACAGGGCCATTTTGCATTGGCTTGGTGTTTTGGCCAAAACTGATTATTCTTAATTCACTACCATGTTTATTTAAAGCCAGTAAACTTCAGCAGTGCATATTTCCTACAATACCTAAGAATATGTCAAAGAAAGCACACCAGCCAAGAATGCCTGCGGCAACGTTTTGGAAACTAGTTTCGTAAAACAAGTCTGCAAGTGTAAATAATATAATGTAATGCAGTAGGTTAAGTGTTTATTTTGAAAATAGGTTGGTACTTCAAATGCTGAAGTCCTACTTTTATTCTGGTGGTGGAGAAAGCTACAGTATATTTACATTAAATGCATGAGAAATCATATTAGAAATTCCCCTGTGGTTGTCAACAGTACATTTTTTAATTATGAAATGCAGTAACCAAGGTTTGGCAGGTAGAACAAGCCAAAGTGTGCACATGTTCTTTCACACATTTAGGCTTCACTAATAAATGCACTGGGCAAGTATTCGCTGTTTGGTGATGAAACAGTTTGTACCTAATTGTACTATAACACAAATTCATAAAAATGCATAGTTGGTGGTTGATGGTAGTACCTTAGCAGCTTTACCCACTCGTGGTTTAAGTGGTACATATTCGTCTTTGGAGGGCAAAGCCACCTGTACGAAAGAAAAAAGGTTGCATTAAAAGTGTAAAACAAATGTTTGCATAATAGTAATTAATTTAAAGCAAGAAGAATCTAAATACATATATGTATGTCCTTTACCTCGTGGGTGCATCCTTCAACAGTCTCAACTTGCTGAACTTTAACCTGGGGCATAAAGTCCGCAAGACTGAGGAAAAGGTTTAAGTAAACAAATGTTACCACTAAAGCATTACTATTAATGCTCTCTCAAAATGTTACATCATCTAATACAGCTACTAGCCACGAAAAGTTCTAGGTTGGGACTTGATCTTACTTCACGTCGTTAGAGGCTGCTGTCTCATGGCGAGGTTTTTTGGTAAGTACCACCTCCTCCTCAACATCGTCGTCAGCCTCTCTTTTAACCTTGGCAGATGAGCCAGAACCTGCTGCTTTGCGTTGTTTCCCTGTGGTTTTACTGTTTAAAACAAGAGAAACACATTGAAGAAGATACTAAATTAGAAAAGGAGGATACATTTGTGTTGCAGGACTTTTCTGTTTTTCCCATTGGTGGAAGGGTGGGATGTGGGGCGGGGATCTTTCAACAAAACAAAATAGAGTGTATGGACTGAATTATAATCTAGTGCGATTGATCTGATGACAAAGTCTTAAGGTATATAAATAAGGCTGAACCCACCTGGCTATACATCGTTTACCGTGACTTAAAAGTACCGTACCCAAGCACACATGATACTCGTGGTGAGCTATCGGTACTTTCTTTCAAAACGTGCTCTGTTAATGTTACATAACAATGTGCCCGGTCAACCAAATATACCAACATAATATTTACCTTTTCTGGGCTTTCTGGGCTTTCTGAGCTTTCTGAGGTGTCGGGGCAGCGGGTAACTTGTTAGTTGTAGTAGTTTGTTCATCGTCAAACACGCTAAACAGTGACTCTCCAAACGCGTCAGCCATGATTGCAAGCAGAAAGCACCCACAATGCACCACGTTTCTATTTTTTTTCTTTCTTTTTTTAAACAAAATATATAATAACATATATACGATATCGCATATTTGACCAATTATTTAATATATAACAAAGTGTTATGTTATATCAGTAAACCATGTACATAAAGAACAATACAAAAAACAAATGTGATTCTTCCGGTAATATTACTACTACCGGTACCGGTACGGAAGCTTTTTGTTTCAAGTTTTTCATTCTGAATCGCAGCCCTTTTAACGGGTTATCGAACTGTGTGTTCATTTCCAAACCTTGTTTTTGCCTCTCTGCCCGATGACTCGGCATCAAATTACCAAGTAGTCCGGCATATTTTCACTACGTAAATGGGTGGAAAAAAGAAGAAATCATGTCCGGTAGACCGTGCCCCGGGACACACTGCAGTAGCCAGGACTGGTCCTGTGGCAGGGAATGGCGTGGCAGAGGACCCATCTGGGAAGAAGCAAGCACACACTAACAAGCCATTGAAAGACAGACAGCCAAAAGGTACTCTCATTACTTTCATTGAGAGTAACCTTGTCTGGTGTAACCATGCACTCACAATTCTTTAAAACAATTGAATCGTCTGTATGAGGTCTGACATGATGTACATTAGGCTATGATACATTGTGACATTCTATATCCACTTTAGATGAGTGGCCAGACCAGGGATATTGGTTAAACAGTCAATCATTATTTAAAGCTCTTAATAAAGCTGGTGTTTTGATATTGCATCGACATGAAATAGATGACATGATTGTACACTTTAATTAATATGGTCTAACCAGAGTATTTATATATTATATTATAATTTGCACTGAAATAGTCAATTTCACTTGCCAAATTCTACAGTATACAGTATCATATATTGTTTTTTTGAATATTATTTCTCTGGACAAAGTACAGTATTCCTTGCATCCCCTGTATTGATGCATTGTATCTATGCATAGAATAGTTGTCCTATATCATTGGTCATAGAATAATTATTGTTCTACCCATGTTTATTCATTCTCTGAAGCGCCTAAGACCTACAGTCTTTCAAACACTGCCCAAGTTGATACAGGCGGAGTTTCTGACAAGTCCATTCTAAAAGTAAGTCAGACAACAATCCACAATCAGCTAGCCTGTATCTTGCTATTGTTGTTAGCCTCAGCCAGAGCCATGGAAATAACTCCATTCACTACAATGGACCGTTTTTTCACAGCAACGGAGCCTCAAAATAGTTCCCAGAAGTTAGCCTAAATACTAAAAGCACACTATACATTGTATTTTAAATCTAAATCTGTGCATTTATTGACTACTAATTAAGTTGAATAGCTTTGTGTGTGTGTGTGTGTGTGTATATATTCAAACTGCCCATCAAGCACTTCCTGAAAATATTTTGCCATAGGTTTAGCCTCTCCGTGAACCATGTGATGGTTTCAAATGTCAAACTTCCATTGACGTAACTCTGTTATTTCCATGGCTCTGGCCTCAGCTATTTAAGTATGTTCTAATCATTTAAGTATACTGTACATTCAAATAAAAACAGGTTGTCATTCAAGCCGACCTGGAAAAGAAGATTATCAAGTTGATCAATGACTTCAGGCAACAGAATGGTGACAAAGGACCAATATCTGGGAGACTCACAAATAAGAAATTGCTGGTAAATATGCATTTATTTTCTTTTTACAGTCTGAACATTTTTGACCAGATGTTGCATTAAGCATTATGTCCCTTTAATGCTTCCAGGACTTATACACAGCTCTACAGAAATTCAATTTTAAAACCGAGCACATTGAGGAGGCCATGAAAAGTAGTATTCTTTATGGAGGAGATCTGCACTCTGCTCTCGATTGGCTATGCCTTAATCTCAAAGATGGTAAGTTTAAATAGGGTAGCTTCATTTCTACCAATCTGCACCTTACCGCCTGGTCTGTGGTGCATGTGTGTGTGTTATTACATTAATATATCCATATATAATATATATACAGTATCACACAAAAGTGGGTACACCCCTCACATATTTGCAAATATGTGAGCATATCTTTTCATGTGACAACAATTAAGAAATGACACTTGTCTGAGTAAAGTAAAGTAGTGATTGTACAGCTTGTAGAACAGTGTAAATTCGCTGTCCCCTCAAAATAACACAACACACAGCCATTAATGTATAAACCGCTGGCAACAAAAGTGAGTACACCCCTAAG
>JAODOY010005124.1:0-10569 GCA_025399855.1 Forbesichthys papilliferus
AATATTCTATTATATTTGGAATTACATAAATAAAGACATTAACACCGTAATGATACAGAAAAGGCAAACGTTTAAAACATTTTTTTTTACAAAAATGCAGGAAATTAAGTGTTTTATGGAAACATTAATGGAACCTGTTATACAGTGAAATGTGTAATATGGAAGGCTTTGTCAAATGTGTAATATGAAAGGCTTTGTCAAAGTAAACTTCAAAAGGGAAACCCATAAAGTTTACTTTGTTTTCCATGCTGCATTCAAGAGACTTGATATTTATTCCCCTAAATGTTTGATTTATTCACCCGAGCTGTTTTTTAATGTACAGACTAGGCTACTGATTGTAGCCTAAATTTATATTTAAAAAACATGGCCAAAAGAAAGGGCCAGGCTATCTACAAAATTAAATTAACTACTGCATCAGTAGTTTATTACAGTGGATGGTGTGTAGACTATTTGTATTTGCCAACAAGGTCTTTTCTAGATAGCTCTCGGCCGGTTGGCTTTAAAGTCCAGGATCGTTTTTCAGTCCCAGTCCGACCCTGCCATTCAACGACCTAATTTTGCTCATGTCTGTGAAGTTGGTTATTAATAGGCCTACTTTGCTAATGCGTGTATTCAACTGTAGGCCTACCCATAAAGAAAATACTACGTAATGTCAAGAAGGCTATATATCTTGCAATATGGGACTCAAACTGGTCTGGTCTTGGTCTTGACTCAGCCTCGACTCCTCAAAGTCTTGGTCTTGTCTCGGTCTCGGAACACTCTGGTGTCGGTGAAGACTTGAGCTGAGTCTCAAATCACGCACTTGTGTACTTATACTTAATATTTTGAGTACATAGTGCGCATAAATTGACAAGTACGCCAAAATGCAGAGAAATCCATTGGCGTGCTCAAAACGGTCCAAAAATTAAGTGTGAAACGATGCACACTTCGTGCACTCAACTGCCACTTTTTGGGCTAGCAGCGAAAGGGGAGTTTTGAAAAGGTCAGCAGTGGGATTTTCAGCTCTGAACACCGCGCCTCACAAACGTACGTTTTACATGTTTATAAAGTGTTATAAATTCCCAGATAACTTCGATATAGTCATCCGTATTATTGGGTCAATTTTCCAGTCTGTAATGATTTGGTCAAATTGACAATTACGTGGATGTTAGCTAGCTAACAGCGGCATATTATTACCAGGCATAGTTTCATGCGGCAGCTAGCGTTTATGTTTTATACAAGTGTATTAGCGGTGTATATTCATGGACAGCATACATCGGCAGCAATATTTTTGTGTTGATCTTTCTGATCGGATGTGTATGTTATGTTATTTTAATAATGTCTTGAAGAAATCATGTACCGATACAGAGAGGAACAGTTTAAAGGTAAATTAGAGAGGAGACTTGCTGCTACCGGGCTTACAGTCAGAACATTTGACAAAATAAAAAATACACTGATTTCAGTGATTTGTTCTGTATTTTATCCTTGCCAATGCTGCCAACAACCCGTTTGAAGGCTGCTGTCCCACCAAAAGCTGTATAGCCTGCATCTCGGTGAGGCAAATCATATTTTGAAGCTGGGTGACCTGGGAGAGGAGAGCACGGACCTTCCTGCTGGTCTGAAGGACTGTCCTGTGATACGAGGCACCTGCAGGACATTTATCTGGAAATACAACCTAGGGTTTGGAGGCTGGAGATATAAACAGGACATACTGTACATTTGAATTAAGATGTATTAAAGTATAGTATTGTCAATATGTGTTTTTCTTTTAGCATTGATGGTAACATACAGTAGTACATACAGTAGGCTAATATGTCATGAATATTATATTTTGATGTCTGTGTTTTCACTCCTATCACTACATGTTGATGTAAAAGTATGGTTAGTTTTGTAGGCTATATTAACTGGGTAATTAATACTGAACAGTAAGCTGTCTTTTGGGATTTTGACTACAGAAAGTTAAATTATAAGAGTTCATTAGCATAATGTAGATAGTATTCTTATCTGTTCTGATTCTGAATGTACACTGTTATTGTCAGTCAAGTTAGATCACAGATAATGACATTTTGAATACTAGTTTGTTTAGGTAAGTGTGATATAAGGGTAATTATGTAGCACAACATTATATCAGCAATGTATATCACAACATAAATAATATAAATCAACACACGGTACCAGCCGGTAGCCTTTTATCAGCAAGTGGGAGGAGCTCTTTCTACTAAGTAATTTCAAAATCCCATCCAATAAATGTATGTGCGTTTGTTTTGAAGAAGTGAGCTAAAAATAAGCCTGCAGATATTTTTTTTTAGCGGGTGAGAATCCAATGTTTCGTTCGTCATGTCCGGTAAGTGCACAACTAGTGATCGATTTGAGACAATACTACCCTCTCCAACATTACGCACTATGCAGGTAAGTACATAGTGCGCATAGTGCACTTAGTCGAAGTGTATTTCGTGAAGTACGCAATTTGAGACACAGCTTTGGTCTCGGATTAGGCGGTCTCAACTACAACACTGTGTGTAGCCTAGTCTACACGTACCCTTTGTGTTGTTTTACCTGAGAAACAGCACGGTTTGCCCGCTGGAGAACATCGTAATTACCACTCGGGAGTGTATTCTACATAGCCTACATCGTTGCTGTTCAGTTTGTAAATAAAACGTTTCTCTTGTCTTTATAGTCGAATCAGACTGGATATTATAGTATAGTTTACGTCGCAAGTACCGGCGTTGTCTGCATTCTACTACTCCTCGACACCTCGTCTACTTGGCAGTTCCGCCTGCCTTTGAAGAACGTCTCCGTAGTTCCTCCTGCCCTGCTATTCTTTCTCACCGTTCCTCCGGCCTCCTCAACTCCTCGACGTAGCGCCGCCTGCATGGCTACCGGACTGTTACCACTACTAACCCTGCCTGCCGGCGTATGGGTCGTATGGGTCGTTGGAAGCCTGATAACAAACCCATTCATTTGAATCAGGTGTGTTGGAGCAGGGAGAAATCTAAAACATGCAGGGCGCCCTCCAGGACCAGGGTTGCCCACCCCTGATCTAGGCTATTTTACTTTAGTTTTAATTCTGCTTCATCGACCAGGCTAAAAGAAGGCCTGGACTGTAGACAATGCATTTTCATTCAAATTGACCAGCCTCTTAACAGAAGTGCACATTTCTACAGACGTAAAGGGATGTTATTTGAACGGGCGGTTTCCGACCATCGCACAGCAACATAAATAGGCTACTTTATATGTTTGAATTCTGCAGTGTTTCGCTGTTAAGCATGGCAACTAGTCAATGCCTATTCACAAAATATTCACAACTGTGGTTTGCAATGGTTGCTCTGTCCTGATCTATTCTTGCCTCTGCATTATATTATATGTGGAAGACCCAACGTGCAGTCCACGGCAGTTACAAAAAAATCGGAGGTGCGCGCCACGGCTCGCAACAGGCGCGCAAGGGCCAACGTGTCAGGCCGCGCCCACAAATTTGACGTCATTGTTGGCACGCGCCACACGCTAGGCTTAACTGTGACTGTTATAATACAGTACCTGCTGAGGTCCCAGACCCTGGTCACACCGTCTGTCAGGTGCCTCTTACAGGCACTGATGAGGAGGTTTGTGATCTTGACAAAGAGTGAGGTCATCCTCTCTGACGTGTGGTAGAACTGGGACACACTGTGGATCATCCTCATACTGGTCACCAGGCTGGGAATGTGCTCCAACATACTGCTCTGGTAGAGAGAGGCAGGGAAACAGAGAAAGAGAGAGAGAGTTAGACATGTAGTCAAAGAGACAGACTAATAATCAGAATAATGGACAGACATGTTATCAAGCAGGCTAAAAGATGAATGTTTATTTAATAACATTTTGTTTTATGGATTTTATATTTCATACAACATTTTGAACACCACTGGTCTTTAAAATGGTCTTTAAAGGTACAGTACAGTACAGCATTACAAAAACAGTGTTTTATTTGGATTGAAACAGATTACATCAAAATAACACAATGTTTATGTAATGTAGAGCCCTGCATTCACTGCAAAAACATCTAATTTAGTGTGATAATCTTGTTTTTAGATTTAAAATTGGGACTTGTTTTTATTATAAATGACTTATCTAGTGTCTTAAATTAATTAAATCTGCACTTACTTTAAGAAATCTTATCAAGTGAATTTCACGTACTGCACTGGCAGCCAAATTTGCTTGTTTTAAGCATAAGCAAACTCAAAACAAATATATTTGCACTTAAATTTGATAGGGCATTTTTTGCAGTGTTTGAGCTCGAGCCCGAAGGGCCCCGACTTATTTATGCCCCTCGGGCCGGACCTCTGGCCCATTTTCACGTCAGAGTTCACACCCGGGCCGGGTTTCGGGCCTGTTTTAGGTTCCTCCTCCTTTTAAAATTCCAATTATTTAAAAGAAACTATGAGAAGTTGATGATGGTAAGACAAACGCTGCGACCTCATTATGAAAAATGTAAGCTATTGTTCATCTCACTGAAAAGAGTAGTCTACGTGGCTTTATTTTAATCAAGCTGATTCCGTTCTGCTGAACGTATTTCACCTACTGTAGCCTAGTGTGTATATGCTGTATTTGACGGTTAATCAAATATTATGTCCTTCATCTTGACTGATCGAGAAAGTCTACCGCAAGCACATATACTGTAGGCTGTGTAATGGGAAAGAAAAAATACAAAAATAAATACATTACTGGCTCAAATCGGGCTCGGCCCGAGAATTTTGTTAAGCTGTCAGCCCGGTGACAGCACCGGGCTCGAGCAGGCCTATATTTGAGGCCCGTGCAGGGCTCTAATGCTGTTTTTGACAACAAAGGCAATTATGGACACATTTATGGACACAAGAGAGAGAGAAGGAAGTCTTACTGGACTACATGTGTCCATGCGAGTGAAGAACGTTTCCAGGGTCTTGAGGTATTTCACGTTGTCTTTGGCCTCGTTCGTAAACAGTGTGATGTTCCCATCCTGACAGGAGTAATGTGTCAATGATCTGTCTCTGGACTCACATACACACCCACTCAATGTCGACCCTAAATAAGATGTGCAGTCTGCAGCGTTAATGTGTATTGGTGTGGACCAGTACCAGCTCCCTCCAGGGTCGAAGTATTTTTGACCTTGCCAGCTGCAGAACACCAACAATCTTTTTCACGTGAGGCCGTTTCAACTCCTCAATGAGACTGAAACACACACAGAAATATGAATGCAAAGTATGTGTAATGTATATATAGCTCTGTATAAGAGACCACTGCATATTTCTTTAAATATAATATAAATATGAATATTAAAAAATATATATTGATTAAATACTATATAAATACTATTGCATACATTTTAAATGAGAGAAAGTAAATGAGAGAAACTGATGGAGTGATCTATTATATCCAGAGCTGTACTGTATATGGACATTGGATGCTTACCCAAGCATCCAACTGTGTGTGTTTGACTGTGTGTGTGCGTGTGTGCACGTGTGTGTGTGTGTGTGTGCATGCAGGCCCGCCATGTTTTGTGCTCGTTCCCGGGGAGATGATCTTTAAGCACCCCACCCTACACCCATTTGAAAACATAGAACCCTAAAATCAACTTTAAAATCAAATGTTTTGTAATGTAGTAAATTAATTTAAAAAAGCAGTGAATCATTATCTTAAAACACTGGGGTGTTTTAACACCTCATCCAAAAACACACCAACTGTTTTCGATGACGATTCTTATCCTTTTATCTTTAAAAGTTATTTTTCCTGTTCTTAGAAATTAGGCACATTATTATTATTCTATTAGTAATTATCTGATGATTTAATTATATATTGGTAATGTGTGTTATCCCTGATATAATTATGCTGCCATTATTCTATTTTATTATTTGCTTACACTTGACAAATGTAGGCTACTAGGCCTACTTGTTATTCGCTTTGGATAAATGTGGAAAATTATGTAAATCTAAATGTACATTTTAAGTTTCAAAAGGCACACATCTCGTTAGCTGCTCGCTTAGTGCTGTGCAAAGGGGGTCTGCCCACAGAAGCTCCACAGCGCCACACAGCTTCTCACTGAATATATGTGGCCAGGTTTCCTGGTAACCTTTACTTTAGCGTGACAGACCATAACATTTTTGCATTATATGGAGGTATAGGGAAAATAAAGTGTTTCATAGGAAAATATAAAGATAGAAAGAAAAACTAACTACAAATACAACATAAAGTTTGATAATATTTATTTTTGACAAACTATGCAGGCAGATTATTTAAAGGTTCCCAGTTCACCCACATGCCGGCGGCTCTGCGTGTGTGTATGTGTGAGTGCGTGTGCATGTATGTATACGTGTGTGTAGCATGCGTGTGTGTGTGTGTGTGTGTGTGTGTGTGTGTGTGTGTGTGTGCGGATGTGTGTGTACCTGCTGAAATTGCTCATGCGGGTCTTCCAGAACGTCAGCTCAGCTGAAGGTCCGATGTCGTCTGCTTCGCGTCTTATTTGCTCCGCCTCCTGTAGAACCTGCCTGATCTGATTGGTCCACCCTGAGACCACATCCTCCATACAGCCAACCAGGTCACTGTTATTGGCTGAAGGGACAGAAACAACCTGTATGGCTTAGATCCAACCCAGTGTGTGTGCGTGTGCGTGTGTGCCTGTGTGTGTGTGTGTGTGTGCGTGCGTGCGTGCGTGCGTGCGTGTGTGTGTGTGTGCGTGTGTGAGCCCGTATACCTGCATTGGTATAATCTGCAGGGAAGGTGAGATGTTCAAGAACAGCACTGAGGTCAGCGTTCTCCGGCATGATGAGTCGAACCCTGGTCTCTGTGTTGAGTCTGGCCAAACTCAGGTCAGATATAAATCGCTCCAAATTCCCAAGAAAACTCGGAGAAGCTTTCTGTAGAAGAGAGTAGAGTGGAGAGGAGAGGGTATGAAAAGAATCTGAGCAGAGAAAATGCCAGAACCAGTGGATTGCAATTTTTATGTGTGAAAATATTTCCCATGTTCTACTAGTCTGTTCTGATATATCAGAATAATCCCTCCATTTTATTATGAAACACAAATTAAAAAACCCTCCTAATGTGTATCTTGCCAGACATCTAATTATTTGTATACTGATATTCAATCGATCAGTTTTTATTTTTTATTGTCTTATCTAGTATCAGTATAGTATAGTACCATCATGTACAAATACAATATTTAATTGTATTTGCCCTTGTGAAAGCACTGTGTATGTGAATTTGAAAAGTGCTCTATAAATAAAGCTTATTGTTATTATTATTACAGTATTATTATATGCCTGATTATACCACTTGCAGCCAACAGGGGGCCATTGTGTGTGTGTGTGTGTGTGTGTGTGTGTGTGTGTGTCTCTGTCTCTGTCTCTGTCTCTGTCTCTCCTACCTGCTGGCTTTGCAAGGCAGGTAACATGACTTGGGACAGCAGGTCCTCAAGGCTCTGCAGGAGATGTCCATCACTGCTGTCCAACACACCAGAGTTCACTTCCTGTTCAAACAAAGTATGAGACATGAAACAAGACAAAATCATCACGATAATGAATCAGTTTATTTATATTTGTGTATGTATTATTTATATTTGTTTATAACAATTTATTATTTACAATAAATCCGTTACACCAAGACACAGAAGACCGACCTGATGTACGTTGGCGGTGCTAACAGCTTTGGCTGACGTCCTCAGGAAGAAAAAACATGTCCCTAGTAGAGGCTGAGACAGACAGACAGACAGAGAGACATACAGAGAGACAGAGAGAGAGACAAGGTGTCAGATGGTTGGAAACAGATTTGAGCATTTATTTTAGACCCATTCCAAGAAAATCAAGCATTTCTAGTTGTTTTTGGAATTATCAATGTCGATGTGACACGGAGAAGTAGTAAGCCTCAAAGTGTAAGTTAGCTTCCTGGTCTGTATTGGCTAAAAAAATTGAGATGGCGAGGATACAGGCGAATGAGAGAAACGTAAATATGTTGCATAGATTACTGCACAGTTTGTTTGGTAATGCCCCTATGAGGATATGACCAGCTACGTAGTATCAGCGAAATATGCAAGGCAAGGAACTGATGTTGATAACAAACTTTTAATGTTCAACATTTGCAGATAACCAAATTTGTAAATACATTTTTTGATACAGTAACTGCAGGCTACCATAGCATAAACAAGTTGAGTCTGCAGGACAGGCATATTATCAAGAGTGATGTGCACATCAATAACTACATTAGATTAACATAGGCTATTGTTTAGAAACAGTAAACAGCTTAAATAATGTTGTGTTGATTTACTTAACCTAAACATTGCTCATTGATATACGCACTCGCGTGTCATACCGAACTTGTATCCCATGCTGGAAACAGATTGCCTAGTTTTTTGGTACAGCAAGAAATAATGTTTTTATCTGGGTCAGTGATCAGTCATATCATACAAAACATTTAACGTTACGTTTGTGATAATAACAAAGATAGAATATGTCTTTGTTTAATTTTAACGTTTCTTGTTTAAACGAATAGCCTATCATTTTGTGTTGTTGCTAGCAGCTAGCAGCTAGCCACCTATCTATCAGAGCCCTGTAGCAGCAAGAACGGCTGCAGTTTCATGCTATCTAACCCTTCATTAATTAAATAATATGTGCTTATGGGTACATGGCTGTTTAGCGGGCAAGGATGGCTGCGATGTTGTGCTATAATATAATTTAACCTTCATTCTTGAAATAATGTGCTTAGTAGATACATGGCTGGTTATCAAAACATAACACTGTTCCTACAGGGTTGTGTGACCAAGCTGCTTCTGTGTTGTTGACACGAACAACAATTAACTACATTCTGCCACCTGTATTTTTTACTGTAGTCTGGACGGCGAGGCGGAATTCATGCGCAATATTAACACCTTGAAAACACTGCTGAAATTAAACCATATGTGGTCCTAAACTCATAAAACTCTGTTCAAACCGCATTTAAGTAGGCTGCACCAGTACTTGCAGTAAAACAGTCGTAGCCTCACATCAACACAGCTACGTGGAAGGAAAGGTGGGCAGTGACTTGTTAAATTTAAAGCAACAGTCACTGAAATCAGCCTGTTATCTAAAGAGTTATATGATGTGCTATTCCACACAAACGATGTGGTATTTTCACCTAAGCTTGACATTGCATTGAGAAGTGAAGGAACTGTGTCAACAAGTGAAAAGGAGCATGAAATGACTCCTTTAAAAGAAATGTGAATTTCATCCGACCTGAGCTACAGGAAAGCGGGCATACTGTAATGACAGCATTAGCTGACAAAGTGGTTACCAACACAGAGAGAGACCACACACGCGTCCAGACGCCATCTCCCGTGACAACACAACACACACTCCACTACAAACCAGTTGTTAGACTTGCAGCCATACAAGTCTAGTCTGTGTACAGAAAGAAAAGAGCTTTGTTTTGGCTGCAGAGGGAGATGAAATAGGAGCTGAATAATTGCTGGTTCAAATGTTCTGAAATCCCAAGGCAGGTAACAGGACCTGGGACAGCACACACACACACACACAAAGAAGTGGACAAGTGCCTTTCTCAAGGGCTCTCTTCAGTATAGCTGTGGATGTAATGTAATGTTTATCATCTTTATCTGTATAGCCCTTATAGCTAAATATAACTTTTGTAAAAACCTTAACTTCCCTAATGGTAAAAAAACTAAAATATTCTCAGCAATACCTCAAATTACATGAGAATACCACAAGTGGGAAAGGCTTTGTATTATGTTATTGAGAAACAAACGAAGTGAAAGGTGTATGGAAACGTTAAAACATCGAGTCCAGCACCTGATTCAGGGCAAACGTCAACATTAGCACATAACAATGAGGACTTAATCCCAGTGTAGCTATACCTCACTACATCCTGTGGTAATGAACAACTTCCTGTGGACGGGGACCGAGCTGGACACTTCCATGTTGGACAGAGGGGTGGCGGGGGGGGCCTTGAGAGACAGAAAGAGGCTGATGTTTTATGTTCAGTGCCAACACCAAACCAAATAAGCAACAAACAAGGTGATTTGTACCTGTTTTACATCTTGGTAGAAGAAAATCAGCTTCCTGGATCCATTTGCAGCGAAGAACTCTTCGATGAGATTAAACTGGAAGCAGTTTACAGGTTAGTTCACAGGTTAGTCACGTCATGTCAATCATATTTATATAGCCCTTAATCACATTAGTCTCAAAAGGCTGTACAACCCATATTTCACATGGAAACAAACACCCCCTTAACCTGCTCCTCCCCCCAAGCAAGGAAAACTTGTATTAAAAACCCAATGGGAAAAAATGGAATAAACCTTGGGAAGGGACCACAGAGGGAGGAATCCACCCTTCCCAGATGGTTAAGATGAAATAGGTGTTGACAGGCCAACATGATTTAGCTATAATACTTTGAATGACATGTATCACATTGTGCCGCAATTAAGAACACATTGTAGAAATGTAATGAATTTTATATGTCAATTAATTTTTAGTATCAGCCTCTTCCGTCCATTAGCACTACTAGACAACTCTGTGCTGACCGTCTGATACAGATCTGCTGATTCTTTTTGTCCGAGGTGCTTTGGCAGATTTTCCGAGGCCATGCGGCACTGCGAGGTGCGCT
>JAODOY010005125.1:0-10569 GCA_025399855.1 Forbesichthys papilliferus
AAATACGTGACTGAAAAACATAATGAAGGAATTCCCATAGAGCGGTCATTCAACTTAAGGCACTGGGAATCGCCAAAAAACTAAATGACCACTGATGTGGTATAAGAATGTTCAAAAACGGTACAGCAAGTTTTATATGATGTATTTTTAGTATAATACATTTTTAACATTTGGTCTTCAAAATGTGTTTTTCCAAAAATTATTCTTTAAAAAGCGAGGGGGTCGTCTTATATTCATGGTCGTCCTATATTCGGACCAATACGGTATAAGAAGCTACAAACGGCTAATATGGGGCTAGGGGAATTTGTGCTTAGATAGCGCACACGCCCTAGATCAGACGTCATATTCGATGGGCTAGCCTCATGAAAAAAATAAAAATTAAACATTGCGGTTTGTGGTACCGGCGGTTTCTTTCCACGGCCTGCGGTTGGGTTAGCAACACCGCGGTATTCCAATTTTGCGGTTATCGGACAGCCCTATATGTAAATGGGAATACGTTGTACTGTTCAGGGTACTTATTAGTCCAATATATATACTTGTTTTTGGGTAAAAATATGATAAATGTAGATACTGGCCAGATTGTCAGATTTAATGGGCGTGTCCATCTTGGGCGTGTCCAGCTTGCGGCTGTCACTGCGGCAAGCCATTTTGTGCTTACCGCCACGACACCAACACACATGAATAGGATTTCATGACGTCATGCCGCCGTTGTCGCCAGTAGTGTGAATGCCCCTTAACTCTTGATATTAATAATATACAAACAATAATTATATATAATATACAGGATCATTTCATTATTGGCCAACAGTATGTAAATTGATGCAATAAAATGAAAAATAAGCCATATGGAATATTCAATGACTGAGGACATGAACCTTTGTCATGAATTAAATTCTATAAAACCCCACAAGCTTTTAAGCTCTTGACCAGAATGTGCCGTTGATAAGGCCACACCATTTCCATTCTTCAGTTTCACATAGAGCTAGGGTTTATCCGCCAGTTTTTACTGCCCGTGGAGCCAACAACACGAAGTGGCAGTTTGCCTACAAAGTGCAGGCTAGTGAGTGCAGTGATGACACCAATGTGTGATTGAAGTATGAGTGATTCACTGCTGGAGAAGCTTGAAGAAGCTTGAAGAAGCCTGTGCGCCTGTCTTTGGTGTTTTTCTCACAATTATCTTCTTCTGCTTCTCTCCTTAAATGAATAAATGCCGGTCTGTAATGACATAGATGCTGAGCATGTTCAATAAGCGCATATGCATAATGAACACTGGTGTAGGCACTACACATATTTCTATTGTCACGCGCCCTCTCGTCATTCCTAGAGTTTTAGGGTCATTCCCAGATTGCCAGTCAGTCAAGTTGACAAAGCTGTCAGTTAGTAATGCAGAAATACTTTTCAAACCAGACCATTACACAAACATTCCAGATTGGCAGCTCACCTACCCAAAGACACACACACACACACACACACACACACGTGTTACATTTAGTTTCCATCCTGGCTGTCTCTCTCATTTAAGACCAATATATTTTCAGAAGTTAGACAGGCTAGAAGATGGCTCTGTCACAACAAATACAGTACATGACTCTGTGGAATGATATGAGCTGACCAATGCCTCAACAACCTGGACCTTTCTGAACATTATGATACTGTCCCTGTGATTCCAAACACGTACTGTATCTGCAACAGCACAACCTGAAGTGTGCCAGTGCATTAACACACTTCTATAAACAAGGCTATATATGTATCAGGTAATCTAAGTAGAGTAATTAGAGACAACAGAGTGTGATTGTTAATTATTATTATACAAAATGAGTTCCTTCAGGAGTCTATAACGAAACATGTCACGCAACACATAGCATTTCTGTCTACAGGCTAGCTAGCTATTTCATGTGTCTGTAAGCCGACACATTTGCAGTATTTGCACGTATCCATTCACTGTGCAGCCAGTGAAATATATGTTTGCTTACTGTCATGAAAAGAACAGTGTGAAATTAAATGTAATACAAATTGCACTGAACACTTCCACGACGCGAGAGCTAATGTGACTTGACTTCAGTGTGTGAATGAACCTAAAAGTTACATTGCACGCCAGTATTTACCCCTTTGCTCTTCCTCTCACTTTCCACATCTTGTCTGACTTTTTTTTAAAGGGCAAGTGTGACTTGCTGAGGGGCTCTGCCAATCTCATTTTCTTTCTCTTAACCTTTGTCGACCATTTATTTCTAAATTTGTGTAGTAGTATTTCATGTTTGCTGGTCATTCAAGCTTGGCACGCAACAAGCTGTGGAGCAACAGCCAACCTCAATGTGTGCTTGCATGCTTGAGCATCTATCAGAAGATGTGTGTGTATGTTACACACTGGGTTTATTGTGAGGCCAGTCATGTGTATGTGGTGTGTAGTCACCAGCTAATTTTGCCGCTCCAGGTCGCATGCTACAGGTCACTTCCTGCCTACATTAAATGTCGCTTTCTCTCACCACCAATGACTCACTCTCTCACACCACACGCACGCACGCACGCTCATGTTATTATCTTGCCCAAGGCAGGTATGAGCGCATCAACCGTCAAAACTCCCTGTTCAACTGAAGTACACCAAAATCACTGACCAGCACATGCGCGCACACACGTACACACACATTCACACACTCATCGCTCATGCAGGTTACATTGTGTCTTGACATATTTCAGTGTGTACTGAAATCAGGTAATATCTTTTATATAACATTTATCTCTAAATATGTGTATGTCTTTATAGCTGTGTGTGTGGTAACTAAACCAGCAGATTGTCTGCGCTTTCTGCCTGCTCATGCAACACATTTAATTTCAAGCCAGTAAGCATATAGCACAGTTTTCTATCTAAAACTGTCCCGTTACAATCAGAAATACAATCTGAATTAGTATGCACAGTTTGTGATGTTATTGCTTAGCAACTACAGTACATTAAATTCCACAAAGTAAAGAATAATACATTATGAGGTATCAAACATACTGTATACAGTAGTTTACCGTTCGATATGGCAATATGGAATAGCTTTAATTTCTCATAACAATATTAGACTGAAGAGTTTCTGGCCATTTTAAACCTGTAATCGAACCCAGAAATGCTGTTGCTTTAGATACTGAACCGGTCTAGAGGAGACCAGTTTACTTATGTGCTAACATACTGTAATTACAAAACGATGTTCTAATGATACATTTGCCTTTCGTAATGATATACACAGGAGTGATGGTTGCTAAACATTGACCTTTGTATGCATACACAGGTGCATGCACTTTTGTATGTTGTATTCAATTAAAAAATATATATATTCAAAACAATTACGAAAATATATATCAAATGTCTACAGCATGTTGGGTTACATTGGTATTGTTATAGCAGCCCCAGAACACAAGTTTATGTGTTTTGAAACAATTGTATGAGTGCAGGAGGGCCACACCTCTTGGAGTTACAGTAGTGTCCAAACCAACAGTGATTATTGGTTTAAACCAGCAAGAGCTACAGGCATGGGTTGGAGTGCCCCTTCACAAATGGTTAGACAAAGCTACATTTAGTAATTACAGTACTTAATTTATTTCAGGTTGTAAATGTGTGTGTGTGTGTTTTAAGTGGTTTTAATTTTGTTAATTCTTCACACGATTCAGATAAAAAGAGGAAATTGAAAATGGAAACTAACGTTATATTATGCCTACTTGTTCTTAGTAGTTAAAAAGCTATATTAATAATTTAGATATTTTACAGGCTTTTTCACATAATTATCCTACATTACAATGTTTTATGTATATTAAGGACCCTGTTAATGTCAGCTCAGCGGAACACTGGGCCGGGCTTAATTTCATACAGCCTTGCACCTGGAAGATGGAAGAGGTCAACTGTCAAGACGATTGCTGCTACATTGCCAGAATTTGCTCTCCTTTAACCCAGACCCAACCCGCTTCAGTTATTCGGATGCACAACGGTGGGAAAGACGAGGGGCCAACAGGGAGCGTGACACGCAGAGAGGGCCTTCGCAACGGAAATGGTCAGGGAAGTAAAGGTTTAGCTTGCAGAAAACCCCTGCCCTTACAAATTAGGCTGACCCGCGAGGACGTTCACCATAGGCCGACGGAAAAATAACCGCACTCATAGCGTCAAGGAATCTCAGAGGAACAACTGAATTCATGATTATTAAATGTCATCACATATTCATTGGGTACTTAATATTAATGAAAACCTCACTGTCAGCATTTTAATAATCAGAGAGAAAGCGGAAAGGAGATTAAAAGCAGAGTAAAGTAGTGTAGTACAGTATTGTTGTAAGCCTATTCATAATCTGTTAACAACACACAGTTATAATAGAGTATTTTCTAATATTATTTACTGACAATTGTATTATACGTTTGATTAACCAGGAATGTCACAAGTCATCAGCATCGGGAATTAAAAACAGTATACGTATAATTTAAAACATCTACGGCTGGACGTGCCTATATCCGACAGTCAGACAGTAAGCAGACCAACTGAGACCAACTCCCTAAGATTTAAATAATTTCAAGTATTCCAAACAGATGGCGCAGCATATTTAAAAGCCCTTTTCCCCAATTCAGTACGAACTTTAAGGAGCAATAAAATATAAAAGTAATGCGAATGAAGACCAGATCTGCCATACTTTTTTGAATGATGTAATCCCTTCACTAACGTGGAAGGAGGCCAAGAACAGCCGTATACATAGATAGAAAGTTTCCAATGGTGTAATCTGCGGGTTGAAAAAGCCTGCCATCCAACCGTATCGTACAAAGAACAGTGGTAAGTAAGAGCTTTAGAACCGGCAATGAATCACAAAGCTCCATGATAGATAGTATCCAGCATGTGTAAACCTTGTGAAGATGCATGCATTGTATAGAACATCACCATAATCACACATACTGCACTGTCCTTGACACCTACTGTAGAAAGCTTCACGTTTCAATGTCAAACCTTCAAGTATTATTGCACGTTACTAATGTACAATTAGTGTATAGCGTTTCACAGAGGTCTTACTGCCACCTATAGGCATAGATGCAGCAGTGCTAATGTTAGCTACTGACGGAGAATTGCGACTTCCACTACTGGGGTCCCTCAAATAGCTCATTCTATACCTATCAAGTTTAATATTACAAAATTGGAAATAGTACAAAGTTACCAAACAACTATTATAACAATTATAAGGTAACACAATGCTTTTACCATGTTAGGGTTAAGGTTGCCGATGACACGTGGAGTTAAACTAGAACAATTTTTGTTGGATTATATATCCCTGAAAAAATAGTGATGAACTATATTATTGTAATTTTAAGAAAAGTGTATGCCTCCGAAATATTAAGAATGCAGTGTAATAGCATCATAGTGCACCCATTCGAAGATCCATTTTTAGGAATATTATAACTCTGAACACCTTGACTGTAGTCCCATCAGAAGTTACTGTACTGTAATCCGGGCGCCAGGATGAAGTGACTGAGGGGGCGGTAAAAATTTGTGAGGGTGCTATTTTATATGCCTATATTAAACAGTAGGTTATAATCCTGCTATGCGTTTTTTTTTCTGCGGGAGGCAATATAGTCGTGACTTGTGGCGTTTGTAGCCTATTAGCCTAGATGTTCGAACTCAACTGGTGCCAGCGGAACATTTTGGGGCAACTGAACGTGACGTGAACTTAGCCGTCTACAACCACCGAAAATATGCAAGCTGCTGCGCATATGATCATCATGATAGATCATCAGAGCCACGGCAGCTGGACAAATCTCTGTAGACTAACTGAAGGGGAAATGCGTAGCCAATGCAGGGCTTGAGCACCAGAAGTCACAAGTTGTTTACAAAACGACTAAAGGGTAGGCCTACTCTAAAGCTGGTGAAATAGGCTTATAGCTACATAATCTCGTTCTACCAAACATTCCGACGAGGGCTGTCAGACAGAGGACGCGTATATGGCCATATCACACAGCTATGGGCAGCGGCGCATGTATTTTACTGTAGCACATATGATCCTACACTTGGTGTTACCAAGAAATAGCCTACTATGATTTTGACCTACTGCAAGAAAAAGTCTATGCCTAAATGATTTTGACCTACAGCTCCAGTGGGTGCTGCAGTGTCACCAGCACCTACCTTCCCGCGCCTATGGAGTCAGGCAAGTGTAGACTATCAGTAGCCTAATTCACCTGGCCTATCGCTTTTCTTTAGAATTGCTGACCCGTAATGAACATATAGGCATATAGTTTACAGAGAGAGCCGTCCTTTTATTGGTCGCGATTCACAGTCTGAGGGGTTGAGCAATCAGAATAAGCAGCCAAGGATGATTGGATATTTGGAATCATACAGAAATTATGTGTATGCTATATATATATTTGGTTTTACTGAATAATGGTGAGCTAAACGTACTATTACTATGTAATGCTTTTTTTTTTTTTTTAATATATAAAAAAAAAAAAGTAAAAAAAAAAAAGATTCTAATTAGGCTGTAATATTCACCGGGGGGCGCAGTAGTTAATAATCTGTGGGAGCGATGCCCCCTTACCCCCATCCTTCCCCTTCCCGTGGCACCGGGACTGCTGTAAGGTATGGTCAATTTAGACTTGAGACACACTGTAATTCACAAGAACCACTGGCAGTTTGGACCAATTAGTGTGGACGCTATGGGCATGGTTTAGGTGAATAGTAGTACTACATATACAAGATTGGTTTAGGTGTGACGATGACCTGTGATAGACAGATGGTTCATCCAATCACCTGACAAGGTCAATGCACGACTTTCCAGATGGTTCACCTATTAGCCAGCCATCTGGTGCGTCAAGGTAACTATGTTGTCCAGGAGCAGCAGAAACGTCAGGCAGTATTTACGGATTAAAGTGAGCAAGCTCAAATGTTTGCGAGACTGTTTCAGCACTGTGGGAAAGTAGTGTGCCTTGTAATGCCAGTGGAATATTATTCATATTTAGAAGATGTTCAAATGTTATCTTAGTATAATCACATATGAGAAGTTAATTCATAGCACACAACATAGAAGCGTCTCTTCTCTCAGTGGTGCCAATATCCAGTGTGAGTGGCCAATTGCTTCTGCTTTTGACATTTGGGGAACTAGTGAAGATGATACAGCTGCTCTGAAGGAACCCCAACAATACCGCCAGCTGCATGCTGAATAAACATTCACACAACATATTCCACAAAAGCTTTGACCGTCACGCGTTGACGTCAGCTAGCGTACAGTAGCCCTCTGATCGCCTCTTATCTGAATGACGCCCCTGCAGACAGCCATGCATTCAGCTCCCGGCCCATGGGTTCGCGGGCCTTCGGACATATTCTGCTGACCTTCAGCGATGAAAGAGACACACACAGTCACACAGTAGTTCTGCTCTAAGCTGTGGGTGCATGCGATCGTTGGGAATATAGAATGGGGTTTATAATAGAATGTGAGGCTTATGCTTTTGTCTCACCATCACATCACATTACTGTACCGGTACGTGTTTCACCATCTGTTTGACCTATAGCATACGATTTCAAACAGCTATCATAATGATCATCTATTTAGTTATAGTTTGTTAGTGACATTTAAGTTGTGTGTTTAAAATCATGATGTATTATATAAATAATCATTGTCTTCTCATACGGCCCCTCTCACAATATCCGGGTTATTGGCTGGTTTAATTAATTGAACTGATCATAATTAATCATAATCTTTTCTCCGCTCCATTAACAGTGGCTCCCTGAGGTAACTACTGTAATTGTAAAGTATGACAGGCTAATTGCAATTGCTTGTTTGACAGGTTAGGATAAAGAAAAATCTAAATTCCATATTCCTCTAAAGCACCCAATGCACATTGCATAAGAATGGCTATAAGTGCACAAATGGTGCATGCATGCGTGGGCCCACTGGCTAGCATATTAGATACGACTTCTCCCAGTTTATTGCCTTTGAAAATTCTGCTTTTCTTTGTATTCATTCTCACCTCCAAACGTTCTCTTTCAAGTGTCCTATCATCTCTCTTGCTCTGCCATCCACATGTGTCAGATATGTCAGTCAATCAGCGTCGCACAGATTAATCGTGTCTGTGTCCCTGTGGGCCTGCACGGTGTGTGTGTGTGTGTGTGTGTGCGCCCATGCGCGCGCTAAATGGCCATGCGTTTGTGCAAAGTGTACCTGTGTGCCTGCATTGGAATTTGCTGTAAGCTGTTGTGTGTGTGTGTGTGTGTGTGTGTATGTCTCTTTGTATTCCTTAGCTTTTGTGTGTGTGCATGTGTTTGTGTTTGTGTGTAGGTACAGTACAGTATTTGAGCTTGCGTTCTATCTAGTGTATCCAGCTTTGTGTTAATCTGACATGCTTGGTTGACATGTTACAGTTGAAATGTATTCTCTTACTTTGTGACAATCTCCTCTTAAGCTGAGAGAGGGTGCAAACCTCAAGTTGGTGTGCGCTTGTGTGTGTGTTCATGAGAGAGAGAGATTAGGAGAGAGAGAGAGAGAGAGAAGAAGAGGAAACTGGAAAATTAAGTATGCATTCAAGAATGCAAGTCAATGCCTTTTGAATTAGTTTTTTTTTGTATCTGTATTTAAACTAGGTCACTGTAGGATCAGCTCTATAGTGCCTATACTACGAAAAAGGAAAATCCATTGTCGCTGTACACCACGCATTTCCCATGTGTTGTTATTTTCCTGGGCAAACAATTTACTGTTGGGAATGTAGGGTGGGTTGTCCAGGTTACGTAGTCGTAGAGAATAGCTGTCGCCAAGTAACAAATCAGATGATGCCGCAAGCTGTTAGGGCTGGTTCACAGTCCGCGCATATTTTCAGCACGTAGAGAACGCGTGTCAGTTAGTGTGCTGAGCCCTTTCAGATTAAATGGCAGGTGCGCTTGTGGTGCATTACAAAAATGAAAACAACACATTTTGCTACACAAGTACGCATCAAACCCTCCTTGTGTAGCTCGATGCGTTCATGTCCACATATGAACCAGCCCTTATCCTTGCTCAAGTGAACCAACAACATTTTATTGCAAGTTAAAAGACGGATACATCCAGACCAGAGATGTTGCTTGGCAGACGCAAACCTCTGTACTGTACCTTTACTCCTCTGTGCTCTGTGCAGACAGACAGATGTGCATCATTGCCATTGACAGGTTGTGTTAGAGGTAGACATTTCGACCAAGTCAATCTGTTTACTGTAGCCACAGTTAGGGGAGAGGCCACGGTACTCTGGGGGCCTTGAGGGCAGAGTCGTGAAGGCTCATCCCAGAGAGTGGCATAATTCCATTTAATGTCTAATGTCTGCTGTATGTGATGCTAATATAAAGTCCCTGGGTTGTGGCCCATGTGAGTTAGTGATGGGCAGCATACCGTTTCATCCGGTATACCGGTTTTCATTTCCCGTACGGTGTGCATTTTTCACATGCCGCCATACCATAGCACAGCTGAAACAACAGCTTTAATGCGTCTTGTTTGGTGCTAGGGATCACTGTTCAGAGTGTATTAAGTGGGGACCCATAAACTGAGCGTACCCTTTTGGGTGTGTGTGTGAACATTTTGAGTGTGTGTGTGGGTGGGTACTGGCATGTTCGCTAGCTAGGCAGGTAAATACTATGTACCGTTAGCATAACAGATAGGAGAGGCTCTTTAGTGACTCACTGTAATCTAGATTTTGTGTCTGTCTCTGTAGAAAAGCAGGTCTCTATGTGCTTCTGTGTTGTTGGGATAATATGAGAGCAGTGTTTCAGTATTTTAACTCCGGTAAAACATACCTTGAATCCAGTGTTTGATTGTGCTGTGCTCGTCTCTCTTTACTGTGTGGAGCCAAAGCCTTCACAAAGGCCCACATGCTTAAATAAATTGTTTTGATATTAAATCCTAAAATTAGAACAAAATTTTGACACAAAGATATAAATGCCCAAACATGGAAAAAAAAAGAATACCGTAATAATCTGTGAAATCGGTATGTCTTTTTAAAAAAATACCGTGATATCAATTTTTGCTCATACCGCCCAGCCCTAATTAAACGCTACAACGTTCAGTCTTAAACTCAAACTAGAATGCAACTACAAATTCTCATGAATTTACCAAATTACACACTTATTTGTGCGCTTGTAAATTATATCCAGTAAATTATACAATAGCTGCGTATACTCAGGCCCTATAGAATATTATACCAACTACGTCTCAGTGCTTTGTTGTGTTTTAGCTTGTGTTTTAGCTTGATCCGATAATGCCCACATGAATACCCACATGAAAAGACACGCACCCTTGTGAACACTCTCATACACATATGCACATGCACGGACACAGGCGCACACACACACACACACAGTATGCTACGGTATAATACTTTTAATTTAAAGCGCCGTCCCAAACACCCAAGGACACTGGCATTAAGAAGTGCCAATATAATATTAAATATTTAGCTAACGATAAGGTATTAACAGTCATTAACAAGCCAGCTAATTAGTAACACAGAGGTCATGCATTCATTTCCCATGTGTCGTGTGTGTGTGTGTGTGTGTGTGTGTGTGTGTGTGTGTGTGTGTGTGTGTGTGTGTGAGGGGCGGGGGATGGGTGTGTGTGC
>JAODOY010005127.1:0-10568 GCA_025399855.1 Forbesichthys papilliferus
TATATATAGCACTTTATTAGCTAGGCTAGCTAGCTCTTTATTTGTTCTATTTAAAATATTGTTTGCTTATAACTGCTGGTATACGACCTGACAAATGTACTAAATCGCTTTGGATAAAAGCGTCTGCCAAATGCCGTAAATGTAAATGTATAGCTCAATCGCTCAAGTACCGCTCCAAACTATGCGAGCAGACGGTCACGAGGTCAGACCTTCCTCATCCCATCGTAGCTCTGTGACAGTGTTTGATGTATGGTAGTTTTAATAAATGTAATTAAACCCTATCCCTGTGGTTGGCACTGTCTACCTAGGGAAGGTTGGACAGTAATACATGTAGCGAAGTGCAATGACACAGTAAAGAAAAAGAGATTGTGCTTGGAGTGGTATGGAAAGACTTTAAGAGGTGAAGCGGACCATAGACTTCGCTCCAAGAGCGATGAGTGGGATTTCCAACCGCTCATTTTACATACTCTGGTCGGTGCCCTTTCAGTCGAGTTGTTCAAGTGGAGCAGTCGATTGTTATTTTTTTCCTTCCCCCATGTGCATTACAATAACAGAACACAGATATAACTTTACAAAATTGCACAGCACAGGGATTACATTTCAGAATGCAGAAATATAAATGAACAACATTAGACGCCATTCATAATATCAATAGGAATTTAATAATAAATAAATTAGGACTTGTTTGGCTACCGTAGTCTAGTCCGTTGATCGACTGCAGTCGACAAAATTAAAAATTCATGACGTTTTCTCAAATTAGCTAAACTAACAGTCTTTCCCATGTGCCGAACAAAGAAAATGTAATATCTGCAAATTTGAAACCATTTATTTCTACGAGAAACTGGAATTACTGCTTTATGTGTCCACTGTCCAAAATACATGGGATTACCATATAACTCAAACTGTTGCTTGTTTATCATTGTAAACCAGGTTTTAACATGGAATTAAGTTATTATGGTGTATTTTTTACAAACAAAAATTTTGCACAGAGGAGAAACACGCCGAATTAACAGCCTTGGTGAGTAAACAACCATATGAATTATTATATAATTAACGCATACGTCTCTGTCATCCTGGCTGCCGGATAGTCACTGCTTTGGCCAAATAGAGATGGATTGATTTATTGCACAGTACTCACAAGCAGCTCTAATTTGAAATAGAACTGCTGCACGAATCATTGAATTATGATGTCGCTTTATGTAGGCTATATCACAAAACGGCCTAAAGTATTTTTATTTTACCATTTTAATTCATGTTTTTCTCTGTATTTCTGTATTTATTTCTGGGAAGCACTAGTGTACAGTAATCCCTCTCTGTAAAACACTATATATACACACGATATATAAATAAAGATTATTATTATAGTAGGGTGTTACGGCTAAGAGGTCTCATTGAAACTTATGCCAGTGGATTTTAGGATTTCCAGAGAGTCTAACCTAGGTTATGGGAAAAGAGAAAGAAGATAAACAAATTGTCGAATCTCTGTGTTAAACGGTCAAATCCAATTCAACTGACAAAATTCGAAGTCAGGGGCAGCCCTAGAAACAATATAACAATAGCAAGCAATAAACTACATACCGGTAGCCTTTAGGGGTGTAATGGTTCACCAAATCCACAGTTCGTTTCATACCTCGGTTTTTGAGCCGCAGTTCGGTTCAAATCTCTTTTTTTTTTTTTTATCCCTTGAGGGGTACATTTATTGCGTTGGCTCTGTTTTACTTTCTAACACTAGATGTCACAGTAAGCACACCATATTTTCATCAAAACAAATTACACTATGCTAACATAGCGCTAGTCAAGCTAAACAATGAACAGTGTTTATATCGTTCTATGCACAACGTAATTATTCCACTATACCTTTACACAGAAAACAGTTGTTTGCTGCTTAAAATATCTGGAGATGTTTTCAATCACCGCCAATTTGGAATACTAAATAGAGAGAAGGAGAACATGTGTAGCTTAATAGCTTAAGAGTTACACAGTGCAAGCAGGCGAAGCCAGCACACTGCACGCACACAAAGACTGCAAAATAATCTGGTAATCATGTATATATGACACATGTGAGAGCACCACATGAAAGCCAAGGTAGGCTAACTGTTGCAACATCACCGACATGACCACAAAGACAACAAAGTATAGGCCTATATCTTTCCATGTGTGTGAACATGTGTGTGCGTAACGATGTACGCTTAAGATCATTTAAAGGGACAATTCCAGAAAGGACAAGTTGGAGAGTGGAAATGAGTAGCCTATTATTAGTATTATTATTATTATCATTACTCCTTAAAAAAAAAAGAGGTAGAGGCAATGTAGTTTTGTTGACCTCGCCATTACGTCTGCCTTGCTGCGCTCCGCTTCTGAAATGCTCCCGGTAGAAGTTGACGTCTTGAGAGGATGGAACAAACTTGCATCGGAGCCAGAACACGCACCTGGTGGAATCCTGGCATTACGGTGCATGTCCACTGTGTGCCCACCTCCACGGGCGGATGCGTGCACTATATCACGATTAAAGAGAAGAATGCCACATGTTTGCCTATACGGAGGGTACATTTTGATGGGGTCGGTCTAGTAAAATCCTCTTGCACTTGCTTGTCCTGGACAAGCGGACAGGCCTTAATGCTGAGCCCTGCCTTTAGCAATTAGTCACTTTTTTATGTGTTCAAGGCAATGCTAGAAACAGTGTTTCACAAAACCAGAAAAGTGGCTTTCAGTAAGGTTAGTGCCATGCATTCACACCACCACAGCCAGCTTCACATCGACAGAATGCAATTCATTTCAAGAAACGCTGCGCGACACAAAGGGACAGTGAGCAAAAACAGGTTTTGGCAACTAAACAAGTTGACTGGGAATGTTTCCCAAACCCCTACCTCGTTAACATTTTCAGTAATGTGAAAACTGGACATCTTATTTTTATAGGAAAGCTGTCACAATATGTTTTATGGCACTAGGTCATTCACTGTAGAAGCAAATATACATTTATATACTGGTCGGTCAACCTGTGCACCCATCAAGTGCACATCTATCGTTTGCCTGACAATAACAGTTTAAGTTTATGCTAATTTGATAACTCAATGGCACCTCTGCTTCCATTCACCGCTCACTCTGCCGCCCGTGCTCTGCAAACCATTTGCATTTGCTTGCACAGCAAGTGAGACGCACAGCTGGAAATAGCTGAGCAAACTCTTCCTTGAGACCAAAAGCCTACAGAGACATTGTTCAAACAGTCTCAGAAGGCTCTGGTGGCTATTTACAACAGCACTAGTACCCTTTCCAGAAATAGAGAGAGAACCAGAAGAGCAAGGATAGCATGGGAGATCAATGCTTTTACGATCAGTTAGGCATATGCATGTATGGGAGTCCTTGTGTGAGGCTATTATGTTCTTCTATTCTTGTTTTAGTCTGTCAATATCTATTTCCTCAACAGTTACCCTACTTCCCCAATTTGTTTCATGTTTATATTGATGATAGTGGCCTTTTACCTAGAAAGATGTGTAATCTTCTTGTGTTTAGTGTTTCTCTGTATATTAACACACACTCCTGTTGGTTGCTGCATGCTCCTAGTTTCTCCTTGAAAGATGATCTGTGTATAACATTACTATATTCTCCAAACCATTTGGGGTCAGTATTTCACCAGAAAATTGTGGCATAGTTAGTTAATCTTCAGTTCTGCTCCTAGACAATTTCTCAGTCAATCCGCTAAAATGTGTCTACACACCGTCTAATATTACAGATATACAGTAAAAAAGAAGCCAAAAGGCTACAGAAGTTATTTATCCAATTTATTTATAACGTGCCGGGCATGCTCATTCTTCTCTTGCGCACTGCTCGCAGCAATCTCTTTGTTTATCGGGGCCGTAGGCAACTTGACAGAAAACAGAACACACACACATCATGGCGAAATAATAACCGGCAAAGAACGCATGATAAACTCCAACCTACTCCACACAACTCCAACACAGCTGTAAACAATCAACATATGGGGTGGGCTTGGGATACACACTGGCAAGAAAACCGTATTTGAATTAGAAACTTTATTCAGCATCAAGCATAATCCATATATGGTTGCTACGGTACTCCTGATTTATCTGGTGGAAAGCAACACTCCATTGCAGTGAAATTCTGGGGCATAGCGATCAGGCTGTAACTATGTAATGTATGAACAAACCACCTAAAATATTTGTTTATAGCCTATATCATGCCTTGAGCATGTTAGCCTACTACTGTATACAGTAGGCTTAAGCCCTGGACACACTGCAAGCGATCCACTCTTGTATCTGAAAATTGACCACTTGTTTACATTCCAGGATCTAGTTGCCTAGGTATCCCTCTTGTATACTTCCCACCAAAAATGTTTCAGCTAATCTGTCAGTCAACAATGTCCTTAATTCCTGTTGGTTGTAGGGATGCAACGATTTTGATGGTACGATTATAGTCTGAGGAATAATCACGGTTTCACGATTATTATGCATGAATTTCACAACACCAGCAATGTCGTTTTGAGAGCGATCTAATGCCCTTTCTCCTGCTTTACTGCCAATGGTCCAACTCTTAACTCACTGCTACTTCATTGAGTGTTTCCTCTGGAAAAATAAATTGCTACTAACCTGCAGGGGAAGAAGTTAAAAGGGACGCCCAGGCGTCCCCCTATTTTAGGGGGGTTCCATGGACATCCATCCTGGACTATGCATTGAAAACAATGGTACTGGCAGATTTGACGTTAAGTAAGTTAGTTACCTGACACTCGACTTGTTTTATCGCTGTGACTGAAGGCGATACGTGTGCAGGTAGACCCTATCATTGTAATACGTGCTACAGCAATATATTAACCAAATAATGTAGCTAACTACTAGCTAGCTAGTTGGTTATAGCAGTTTGTCATGCACTCCTGAAGTGATTGAAGTTAATTGTTTTGCGCTGCAGCCTGCAGAACCTCTGTACTGCGCACGTCACTCGCACGCTGTTTCTTGCCAGTTCACACTTCACAGAGCTAAATTATCGTCAGAGTTGTCTCAAACAGATACATTCTCTATTTACCGAGAACATCGAGTTCATCCAATTTGTTTTGGTGTGGCGTCATTTTGCCGTAGCGCAGCATAATGATGTTGCTCTAATGATAGCATGTGCCGCATAGCATTTTTCGAGTATCTTTATATTTGTCCCAATCTGCAGATTGCAACTGGCAATGTTTGTTTTATTGTCCTCACTGTGCAACCAAAAATGTCCCTATTTTGAGAGTGAGGAAAGAAAACACTCTGTGTAGCTGAGCCTTTACGGTTATAAAACCGTGGGGTTTGAATCCTGGTTAATAGTGAAACAGATTAATCGCTGCATCCGTAGTTGGTAGTCGCCTCAATCACGTCGCCTGAAGTTGAGATTTGTTTAACTGTGCCCGCCCACGTTGCAATGTATCACAGCCATGGATCCTATTTAGCGCACACACGTTTCTTCTTCTTGTGTTGTTACTGCCTGTAAGATAGCTAATAACCTTAAGGTACAAAGTGGTATTACAAGGTTTAGAGGCTGTCTGGGCCGGAATTATCTGTTCATTTAAAAAAATATCTCTACAATGCAGTAAGTAAAGGTCTCAATACTGATATTTTGTATACCTCTATTATTCATCGTGGTTGCTTTTTAAAATCTTTTAAACTAAACATATTACACGTAGCATCTTCTTTTTTCTGGTTCAACAGCTTATGAAAACATTGTGTTGGGTCCTTAACCTTGTGGGTAGCACCTCCTGTCACACAACAGCTTTTAGGTGTGTTTCAGTTTTTTGATAGAAGTCAGAAATAACACAATGCAAAGTCAATGAAGAGGTATCAAATGTTTTCCCTCTTATGTGGGCCGGACTTAAATGTGCTCTATCTTTATAATGAATGCATATCTCCACATTTATTGATATCCCAATCAGTCAATACAGCATTGTAGGCAGGCATGCACATCCAGACTAATGCAATACTGAATACTCAGCTGCATCCACAAAAGCCCAATCCAGACACAACACACATTCTTGTGGTAGCTAATGGTAGCAATCCCTCTTGGTCCAACTGATTAATAATGCATCTGTCAGCCACATGATACCCGATGGCTCAGGGAATCATCTGTAACTCTGTTTTATAGCTACAATCTGGAACCTTTTTTATGTATTTCATGTTTTACTGCTATGGTTGGGTAAGATTATACAGTAATAATTCAGCATACTATCCATTTACAAAAGCCTCAGTTCTGTTTTTTCTAGTGTGTAGCTATGACAATGCCAGAAAAATGAAGATCAAGTGCATAGTTAGTGACATACAGTATTTAAAGTCAAACAACTAGGCATTGGCTCACATTGTATTAAAGTAATCACAGGTGACACGTGAACTTCACACATGGTTTAAGAACACTGAGGAAGATCTACAATCTGCCCCACTTTAATTGGTGATATACAGCCATACAGTTTATTGCTAGTTTCATTTCAACAAGTATTTGTTACATTAATCTGTGTTTGAATGTTTCATGGATCCAGTGTTGGAATTGAATGCATGGTTGTACTTTCTGATCACTGATTAACTCTCCTTCTCTGACAGGCGCTCTGATTGGGCAACGTGTGTTGGCTCCTTGAGCGTACCAAGTGAAATAAAGGAAGGGGGTGTAGTGGGATGTTTGTTGACCTTATGTATCTTGGCTAAATTGTAATTATCACTAACTGATGCATTATGTTTTAGGCAATGGTGTGTGTAGTTAAAGTGTGTGTGTGTGTATTTAGGTAGAATGGATATGAATGAACATGTATTGTTGAATAAGTATTTCTGCAATTCAGCCTGGTCTCATTTGTCTACTATTTAAGTTGAGGGTTAATTACTGTAGGCAAGGTGTGTTGGCTGGGAAAGGTGTGTATTGTTTGTGCTGTGACTGTAGATGACCTTGCCACATTAAAGAGCTGTTTCACCTATACTGTGGTCTGTGGGGGCTCTACTCCACCTAATCGGAACCGCATCGGTCATTTCTGCTGTGGGTTTGTCCATCTACCCTACAAACACAATAGTTGCGTTTACATGGAGTCCAATTGGAATTGGTATAAAAGTAGCATGTACAGCAGAGGTCTTCAACAGGGGGTCCGGGACCACTAGCGAACCCGCCAAATAATGTGATCCCAGACTTATTTTCTTCCAAAAAAAAAATGTTTCAGAAAATAAACATTAACATAATTACAACCTGTGCTATAAATATATAAATGTCAATTATTTATAAAGACTTTGTTAGTGGCTTAATTTGATACATGGTACTATAGGTTGCCTTACACATTACTGTTGGCCCGGCAACTAAATATACCATGTGATAGACTGTCCCTTGGTTTCAATAAGCCAAGGGGTCCTTGGCCCAAAGACCTCTGATATACAGAATAAACTCTTTAATAAACAGAAAGGCCCAAACTGTTTGAAATGTCATGTGTTTGCAGAAGGGTTGTATACACCGTTTTCATCAAAATCATTTGTTGTATTGCGCTACCAGGCTGAAATGAAGGAGCATGATTTTAAGGGACAAAATAATTTATAACATTACTGCAAATCAAGTAACCTGAACCTGATAAATTGTCAAAATGTGCTAACAGGCCGAAAAAAGGGTTAGGATGATTTGAATGTTGACCTATTACCAATCTGCAACAGTATTAGCCTTATTGAATTCAGAGAGAACATTTTGACAAAAAGTTGACCAAAATGTAATGACTTGGAACGAAGACAAAATATAAAATAGCTGCCAAAATTAACACTGAATGGGAGCTATGCTGACTTTATCTGGAGCCATAAATCCCTCTACCTGCCACACAAATAGTGTGGCTCTCCCTGACACATTAAAGAGATGTGCTTGTGACAGAGTATAGCCGGTTTTAGCCTTCTTGCTAGTGCACCCGTTCACACGGGACTGGTTACATTACTGTACATAATGTGCTCATGCTGTGCACATGTCATGCATATAATCCCCAGACCGTATTAGCCCATATAAACAGTTAACACAAAATCTTCAATGGGATTTCAATGAGCATGACAAAACCCTGCTAGAGTTTTCATTCTTCAATAGGGGCATATCATGTGTTAGAAATGATCATATATTTTGCTGAGTGAAATATTAAGAGATGTATATAAATAACAGGAACACACTGAGGGATGCCCCAGCCTAGAGATTCCCAGCGGGGCTAGTGTGGAACATGTGGCTGCCAGAGAGCAGGCTAAACGCTGTGAAATGCTGCCCTTGTGGAATAAAGCTTAGGTGGTGGGACGATTTGCATGTTGTGTGCATACTAGAAGAACCAATCTCCTACAGTAAAGCTCAGAGGAAGATATCAAACTTGAAAATATCCCCTTATTTGAGGAACACATTATTCCTTTTTGTAGAGTCATAGTATATTTCACAAATAGATTAAATATTTTTATTTCTTGACCCAAAGACAATTATGTTAAAAAAGAAATGGGAGGGAAGACACATTTGAATATCAACAAAACATATTTGGCATCTAGTGCGGTCAAGGTCAATAGACAAACTCAGCCCACGTACAGCACGCGTGTGTAAACGTATTTGCCCGGAAGGTACGACTCTCGTCCTTGCTTTCAAAAATGCTGCTTAAAAGGACCAAAGGTGAAACATCAAGAGGACCTCTCTTCTCATTGTCTCTGATTATTTCCCTCACCATTTCTCTCACCTTCTTTCTGTGCCAATCACATCATGCTCTCTCTTAGCATATTTTTCACATTCATGTGAAAGCACCTGAGGCTTGTCGGTTTCATTGTATAATGCCTCACAACGGAGAGAGACCGACTGAAAGATTTGAGAGAGATTTAGCAGGCAAAAAACATTAAAAAACTAGAGGAGATAAGACTTACCATGTCAAGCACTGATGCAATAGTGTCATCACAATGGGGGGGGGGATTTAGCTTACACTGTTCGTTGCATTGAACAATTTGGTTCTCATGGCTAAAACATAACAAAAACAAGTTCCCTTGTAGTGCTACAATGCCTGAAATGAAACATACATTTGTATTAACTCAAAGCGGCAGTGCTCATGCACAGCAGTCACCCTGCCCAATGATTTGTATCTACAGTATGATTAGCATAGTAATTGTAAAAACCTGATTTAACAATTACAATAGTTGACTATGTACAGAATATGTACAGTGTTCACAAAAATTACAGTGAGCACAAATATTATAGAGCAGGAAGCTTAGGCATCTCACTCAATAAATATATAATGTGATGTATTAGACCAAAAATAAGTCTAGATCAAAAATGACTTATGAAAAAATGGTATATACTGCCACAGCTGCATTTTCAGGTAGGTGTAGAAAGCAGTACAAAGGGTAAGAAAGTGTACAATAATGATCAGGCTTATCAGGCTTAACATTTTCAGCGTGTGTCCATGTTGCAGTTCTATCCCTACCTGCTGTTTTGTCCCAGTGGGTGGAGATCACATTTTAGCTTTCACATTCTCCTCATTTAAAAAAAAAAAAAAAAAAATCAGACCGCTTCATCTTCGGAAGATGAACAGTTACAGTAGCCTACGGCACAACAGTGGCAGAGTGCTAAGACAGCTCAGTTATTCACAGGCAGTGGGACGAGAGCATTTAGCAACTTTTTGTATTGATTCTGTATGACTACCGGTATCTGTATGCTGTATTGGCTGTGCAGAAAAGCGTTAGCTAATCAGCTTACCGTAGCTAGTTAAACATAGCAATATGATATTTAGCCTAATTTAAACAAAGGTGCTGACATTCTGACATAGTAACAAAAAGGATAAGGTTTTAATTTCTCTTTCTCATCGGATTCCTTTAACAATTTGCATTAACGTATGTCATTTCAGTATCATGTTATGTATCTTTATTGTATTCCTTTATGCACCTGTTTACATTTTTATTTTATTGATTATTTTTATTTTTATTTTATTGATTATTTCATCTGATTCCTTTAACCATTTGTATTAATGTTGTTTCTCTATATTTCTGTATTATGTGTTATATCATATAAAGTGCTATATCAATAAAGATTATTATTATTACTGTAGGTCACATTTACACCCTAGCTCTGCCCAGCTTCACCTTGAGAAGCGGTCAACTAAGTGATTGAACTCAAAACACCTCTATAGTGTGGCCAAAGAGCGTGGAGCCTCCCTATGGTCAATGACCCCCACCTCAGAGCGTGGAGCCTCCCTATGGTCAATGAACTCCACCAAAGTGCGTGGAGCCTCCCTATTGTCAATGACCCCCACCACAGAGCGTGGAGCCTCACTATGGTCAATGACCTCCACCAAAGAGCGTGGAGCCTCCCTATTGTCAATGACCCCCACCACAGAGCGTGGAGCCTCCCTATGGTCAATGACCCCCACCAAAAAGCGTGGAACCTCCCTATGGTCAATGACCCCCAACACAGAGCGTGGAGCTTCCCTATGGTCAATGACCCCCACCTCAGAGCGTGGAACCTCCCTATTGTCAATGACCCACCTCAGAGCGTGGAACCTCCATATGGTCAATGACCCCCACCACAGAGCGTGGAGCCTCCCTATGGTCAATGACCCCCACCAAAAAGCGTGGAACCTC
>JAODOY010005128.1:0-10567 GCA_025399855.1 Forbesichthys papilliferus
CGACGGCCAACATGCATTCTTTGACGGTTTCAGAGTCTGTGAATGGCTTTTTTTTCCTTGCCAGGATCCAGGCCACATGGAGGGAAGCTGCTGTGGCTCTCTCCTGGGCCGTGCATGAGCGCACCATCGTAGTGCAGCTCCGGTTATAAGATGGAATCAAACTGTGCACTTTTGCAGCTCTCTCCTGTGAACCCTCGGGAAAGTTTATCCCGAACGTCTGGTGTTTCTCAATGTGGTGCCTCCGTACGTTGTAATTTTGAAAGACTGAAACACTTTCATTGCAAATTAAACACATCGGTTTGGCGTTTGGATTTTACGGTAAAGTAAACAAGTATTTGTCAGTCCAGGAAGGGTTAAACCGATGGTTTTCGTTGTCAATTTTGCGCTTCAATGATAAGACATTTTTAGTTTGTACCGTATTACAGTACCAGCAGCATAGCTTACTAACTTCTTTTGCCGTTATTTCAAAACAATGTGATGCATTCTGGGTTGAATGTTGCTAGGCTACGGTGGAGCGTTGCCATGGGTTTCTGTATGTTAAATCTGTTTTTTCGTGGTTTGTTTCTGCTTTTCTGTTTGGGACCGTTAAGCCTTTATATATAGTTCTATGGTAGAGAGATGGGCTGGGCCACTCAGGGGTTACATATGGGCCGCGGGCCGCTAATCAAATAGGCCTGGTGTACATGGTTTATATTTGCATACAATTTGTTATGCCATTGGCATATGCCATTGGCAGTGGCCCCCTCCCCCGACCTCCACAAACAAAACATTTTTGTTTGCGGTCCAACAGATTGAGAACCTATTTTCAACTCCTACCGTTTCAATGTTTGGTTAAGCTCTCAGCCGCTGCTACTGACCAGCTATAGTGGCGGCAGTCTCCTCTGCCAGCAGCCTCTCCTTCTCCTCCTGCAGGTTCTCCAGCTCCCTCTGGTGCTTCTTCTGCAGTTCGTCTATCACCTTCTGATGGGAATCTTCCATAGCGGCAAAGCCCCGCTCACAGGTAGCCTATAGGTGGCGACAGAGGGGTGGGGGAATAAGGATGAGCATACCGGTCTCTTGAGCCTGGGGGCCCAGAGCTTCTCCTGATGTCCGGTGAAGCAGGAGAATCCCTGGGACCCTGGGTCGTCCTTTACTGACAGTGGACAACCTGGGAGCTACAGCCTGTTAGCCATAAGTTGAGCCTGCGAGTACAAAACAAGGTTAGGTGAAACAGTGGGTTACGCAGAACGAACGGCGCCAGAATGCAGAGGCTATCAAACGAGGGCCTGCAGCATCACTTCTCTACAGTTCACTTTGTCAACATCCAACCACAAAACGCTGTTCATAACTGGATGTTGCAATGTTCTTGTTCACAATGCCCCCCCAATGTAGGGCCAAGCAGACGCCACACATATGAACAGATTTAATTCTTATTTGTTGCAAGGCTGTACGTGTCAAATTAGGTTCATCTGCCAGGCTTGCACTAACACCTCTTAGAAGCCATGTCAAAAGCAGGGGGGACACATACAGTGTCATGACAGTGCACGTTTCCACATGAATGGATTTGAACGGCCTTCCGGCTGGTGAGACCCACAGCCTGGGCATACTGCGGTCCTCTATTCACCAACACTAATCTGAGTGATCAAGTAACAGTGCTGCAGCGACATGGCCTGCCCCTCCTACCCTCGTGGTCCTGCTACAGTCAATGGCGAAACCGTAGGCCTGCTGTGCTTTCACAGGGACACACATGCAGGGAGCTTATAGAGCAGCCTGCCCCCTAACTGTGAGAGACCGAGCCAATCCTGCCCCACTGGGCACATGGAGACCTTCATGCTCTGACATCACAGCAAACAGCACCTGCGCTTTGTTCATATCCATGAGAGGCTTTGGGTCTGCCTGTTTGTCTGTAGATGTAATGAAATGGCTTGTGAACGATATGCAGACATTCTTGTCCATCTAGGCAGTTTGTAATAATGAAGGACCCATTTACACATATTGCTAAATACCTCAAAACACAAACAAAATGTTAGACTAGATAATGTGTAAAACCATTACTTAGTAAACTGTAAACATTTAATCTTTTGCAATTCTATCTCAAACAACTTTTAACCAGTTGAATATAAAGAGACCTAGAAGAAGCAAACCTAGTTCTGTAAAATTCAGGACCACTTCAAAATAACATGCAGAGTTGCCATATAAGGTAGAACCCTGAAATAAATAATTCACCTCATCATAAAGATAAAATATAATGTCATATGCTTTAAAACACCAAATGAAACCATTTATTAGTACAAACAAATGAAAATAGATCAGACACAAACAAATGGATAATGGGCAAATGTCGGATAGTTGAGAACTTCACTGTAAAAGAGTTAACTCTGCGCACTTAGCAAAAGGGCACCGTTACATCATGGGTAAGTAAAATGGTTAGATTAAGAAGCACACTCAATTTGAGGAGGAACGCATTTTATACATTTAGTACCCCTTTTTTAAAGTGATAGAATCTCTTTGAAATTTTAGCCAATAAAGCATTGTGGATGCTGTAAATTGTACCCGATCTACAATTGTATTGTTTTGTACTATGTACAATAACAGAAGAATGTAAATTCCACAAATGATCAGCAATACCACGTCCACAAAATGTGTTCCTCAAAGCACAACTACTGCAGCGTCTAAAATCACATGCACTGGAAGGGTGTTAGCCGTCATGCAACACTGAGGTTGGCTGGTTTACAGAAGGAAGAGCGGGATTGAGGGGAGCAATGTTAGGGAAGCAGGTAGGCTGGGGGAGGAGGAGGAAGGAGGGGGTTCTGGGAGTGCCACAATGGAACACAAGGCATCACGGATGGATGACGGCAAGGACAAGGAGCGCTTCCACCTTCAGGTGTTCCAAGTTGGTCTCATATTTCAGCCGAAGAGTTGTCGCGTCGGCCTGCTGTTCTCGGCGCCTCATCTCCTCGGCCATGACAGAGACCTGGGTCACCAGCTCTTGGATGCGCTCTCTGAGGCTCGGCATATGGGATGGGGTAGGGTGTGCTGGCCCACCAATGGTCTCGGCCGTGTATCCATCAGGGACGATGTTCCTCAGCTCTTCCACCTCCCTGTCAAATGTTTCCTTGAGAATGCTCCGTTCTTGCTCGTGCTTCTTCTTCAGGTTTTCCATGCAGATCGTCAGTGAGTCGATCTCTTTGATGTTTTCTTCTGAACGGAGGCGAAGGGTGTCGTCAGCCTTGGCAACCTCTTGCCTCAGCTTTTCAGCTTCCTGCTCATATACGTCTTTGACCTCTCTCAGCTCCTTCCTGTGCAAGGCAATCATGTCTTGAAGCTCAATGGCTTTATCCAGTGAGTCTATGGGCTCTCCTTCGATCTGAATGTGAGTCAGTGGCCCAATGGCAGTGCCCTCTTGTGCTTCAGATAGCCGATTCTGGAGCTCTGCTAACTTGGACTTGAGCCCCCTATTAAAATCTATCAGTTTAGGACAGTTTACACAGTCAAAGCTACCAGGCTGAACAACTTCTAGCTTTTCATTTAGCTCTCTCTCATGTTGATATTTCAGTCTAATAATGACATATGAAGTGTACGTTTCGCTAAGGGCATCAAGAAGATACTCGTTACTCTGTTTGGGTGAAATACCAGAATCAAAGCTGGCTACAGCTAAGGAAAGAAGCTTGCCATTTTTGGACGCCTTTATAGTGCAGACAATCTGCTTCAGAAAATATGCTTTCTCTCGCAGGGTTTCTGTCAATTCTTTCATAATGAGAGCATTTGTTTCATTGTCCAGACTGCCAGAAATATTGAAAATATACTGCTCCATCATCTTTTTTCCCCGGCAGATTTTTGCTTGTGTATTAATCCTATGAATTAAAAGCATCATGTTCTTCTCTGCCAACAAGTGTTCCGCCACACTTAGTTTGAGATTTGGCCTCTCTTCTTCACCATTTTCACTTTGATTCATAATAGTACTCACAAGCTGGCTCCAGAACTCTGTCTCTAACATCAACCTTGATACCTCTTCCTCGCTTGAGTATATTTGCTCCTTTTGGGAGGAGCCAAGCAAGTCTTTAACAAGTAAAGTGCTTTGTAACTCATCAAGCATTTTCTCTATGCCACAGTCTACCTTCATGATCATCTCTAATACTTGACCCAGTGCCTCTAACTGTCTCTCAATCTCTTGGACAACTTGCTCAATCAACCCTTGGTTAAAAACCTGCTCATCTGTCTGCATCAGTGCTTCGCTAACATTTTCTGTTTGTTTATCCTGAGCTGCATTTAGATTTACTTCCATATTCTTCCTCAACTTTCTGATTTCATGTCCTGCCTCTTTTAGCTTCTGACCATAAAACCTCTCCGATTCCTCTTTTTGAATGATTAGTTGATTGTTCTGTGCTTCAAGTTTTATACAGTGCTGTTCTGTGACCTGGAGAATTGCTTGTCCCTCAAATATCTTTGACTCTGAGGCTTTAAGTAGCACTTTAAGTTTCTCCGTCTCCAGTTGTGACTCGTCTTCTTCGTAAGAAGCCATCTGGAATCCCAGGCCTTTCAGGGTGGCCTCTTTAAGTTGAAGTTTCTTCTCCGTGTCCCTCAGAGTGTTTCCAAGTTCCTCCAATGTCACCAAGGCTTCGTGAAGCCTGAGGGATTTTTCGTTCAGCTCCCTCTCATAATACTCTCTGTCTATAGCATTTGCCTGCTTCTCTGCCAAATCAGCTTTCACTTTGTTGAGCTCCTCCACAACAATATGGTGCTGTTTTCCACCCTGCAGGTGGATCAACTCAGCTTTTAGCCTGTCTATCTCTCTGTCAGCCTCAGTCAGCTGGTTGACTATCTCTTGAGATCGCTGGTGAAGGGCTGCGTTTTCACTGGTTAACAGCTCAACTCTCTGGGAGAGGATTCCAGTAGTCGTGTCATTAGTTTCTTCATGATTTTCCATTTTTGAACCAAGGTCGTAAGGGTTGTTTGGGCTTTCCGACTTTTGTTTCTGGACATACCCTACCATATTCTCTATTGTGAGCAGATGAGCTTCATAGTCACGGATACTTTCTCCTGCCCTAGCTAAGCTTGTTTTTATGGTTTCATTTTCTACCTCCTGTTGATATTTCCACGTCTCCAGGACTGTTTGTAATCGACTTGGTTCCAATAATTCCCGACTAAAGCTGTGTGATCGCAACAACTTCATCAGACCCTTGAGGGTCAGAGGTTTACCAGTTAACAGATTTTCTAGTTCTTGAATCCATTCTGGACTATCCTGGAGCAAGAAGCTAACTGTCTTTTGGATGGGTTCTAGAGGGGGTATATCCAGAAAGGGTATATTTGGGGGTTCAGAAAGGTAAGGTTCCTTGACGGGGTGTTGAGAAAGTGAGAGGCCAAGCTGTGCCTGCATATTGCGCTTTTTCAACTCTTGCAGCTGCAAGAGCTCTTTGGTCTCCTGGTACTTCTTTGTTAAGCTCTGTGCTTGAGAACTAACCAGTTCCGGCTTCTTCATCTGGGATGCCAGATCGGCCTCCAGACCCAAAGGGTGCTCCAGCTTGGAAAAGGGGACCAGACAGTTGGTTAACACACAACAGGGGAGACAAGCTTGCTAATTGTTCTCAGCAAACCAGCTACCAATAATACCCCAAAATTATTTCACAACGATATTACATTCAGCATTCCTTTCCCACATGATATTGTCAAAGTATGTAGATTTATATAGTAATTAAAACATAATTTATCTCATTAGGCCATATGCTGACAATCACAAGCATAGGTAAACAATTTAATTGCCAGGGTTAGTTAGTCATGACAGGACATGCAGATTAATAGATTAAGTGGTTTCATGAGGTAAGTAATGAAATATTAGTTTCAGCTTGATTGTTTACACAGGGATGATACACATACCAGGTCCTACAAAACACAATTTTCTTCAGCTTTGTTCCAGGCTCATGTCTTTCACCAAAGAACGTTTTTCCTCAGTAGAGATGTTAGATTACATGTATTCAAGTACAATGTACAATTACAACATGCGTTTGTTTGCACAATAACCTTCATATCGCACTAAAGCTTTAATATGTTCTATATGAAATGCTGCAACAGACACACAAACATACTGTATGCAATTAATTCAACTACATACAAATAACTAACAGTCTATGGACCAACAAATGTTTCTGTTAAGAGAATAAAATGGTTGTTGCTACATGGCTGTTAACAGAAAATGAAGATCTCGCTTCATGCAAACAATTAGAAGACAAGCAAAGTGGTTATTTGTCATACTCTTACATAATGGCAGCAGGTATGTCAATTACAGCACTGCAAAAGTCTCAATTATTCAAAACAGATTTGCTAGCATGAGTTCATGACGTCTACGCTACATCAGCCTACTAAACACAAGTATGAGATACACTAGTAGAAGCCAGAGCAGCACTCAAAATCTCAAACATTAGCTTTTCTCCACATGCAATGATCTCATGCAAAAGGCACATTTGTAGCTTGAATGTCAGCTTGTTTGATGTTGTCTTACCATAAAGTACAACATACAAAGACTATCACTAAATGAGAGGAAAATATTGCTCAATAAACACAGTCCATAGATAATGTACACAATGTAATGTAATGTAATCCTGCGACTCACCGGAGAGATATAACCTGATCGGATGTCTTGCTCTCTATCCAAGGCTGTTCTCAGTTGGTGTTCCAGCTCCTGTTTGTGGTGGTTGGAGTCCACCAGCTGCCGATGGCAGCTCTCCAACTGAGCCTTCAGGTCCTCGACCTGAGGGGTGGGTGGGCCGTAATGTAGAACGTTAATAACACATGAGGAGCCAGCCGATCAGCAACATGCTACTGTTTCCCTTTATTGTGTACGCTCACCCCTTTCTTGTAACTCTCCAGCAGTCTCTCCAGCTCGGCTGTCTCCCCGGGGTGCCCAGTAGGGAGGGGCACTCTCCGCTCCTCCCGTATGGGAGTCTTCTCCACCTGCTGCCAGTGCTGCTCGATTACCTCCTCCACCCTGTGCTGCGTCTCTACGGCGATGGGCTCAGCGTTCCCGTAGCCTCCACTCTGTCCCTGGGCGGCTGCGGGGCCGTCCACTGCAGCCTTGGTGACAGACTCGTACCTCCTCCGCCTCTCTTCCCTCCGACGACTGCGGTCCAGGTCGTCCAGGTCCGCCTGCAGGCCCTCGGCCTCCAGGGCGCGTTGCTGGGCCAACGCCTGGGCGATGGGACGGAACTCGGCCCAGTCGAAGGTCTTGGAGCGGCCCTCCCTCCTGCGTTCGCGGGCGCGGCTCTTCTTGAGGCCCGGGGCTGGGTCGCGCTCCACGGACGAGGCCTCGACAGAGTCCTGGGTCAGGTCTGGCCTCACCAGGCCCTCCAGCACGGAGAAAGAGCCGTGGTCCTCGGTGGAGCTGAGGGCAAGGCATTCAGTCATATACACCCACTGTCCAAACTGCGGTCAAACAATACACAGTGGGGGGTGTTTTACTGACCTGGCCACATCTGGGGCGGTGGAGGGCCGTACGTTCTTCATTACTGCCTGGATCCAGTTCCTTCTAATGCCTGCCGTCATGGCCGACAGAGTGTGCACTGCCTCCTGGGTCTGGAGGTGGACATGTGGCGCACGAGTGAATCAAGCCAACCTCAGCTACATCAATACACAGGAGACTACTGTAGAAATGCATTGTGGCTTACGTGTATTTGAAATCCATAGTTGCGTTGAGCCTGGTATTCTGTGACGCTGTAGCATGTGGTGAGGTCCACCTCCCCATCCAGATCAGAAGCCTGAGAACACACAAACGCCGGGTCACATGACAGGAGGACAAATGATAAACAATTGTTCAACATGGGGGACAAATAATACAGTATAAATAAATCTAAAATAATTAATGCCAATTCACCTCCTCAGCAATGGAGTCCTTGTAGTATCGCAGGCTGTGGTCTGTCAGTACAAACCAATACTTCTTCCACTGCAGAGTGGAGTTATAAGCAGGTTAATATTATGGAGCAATGGTGAAGATGCCATTGAGCTCTTCAACAGCTGGTCACATGTATAAGTGCACTACTCCCCCACCACTGTCTAAGCGCTGCAGCCAGTGACGCCCATATGTCCTATGAAGGAGCATGTCAAAGGCTACAGGCCACAGCCCACCCTTTCAACTGTTCTCAATAAAAGCGTCCACATGAAAAGGCTGAGCGTACTGCCCTAAAGGCCATAGAAGGCTTCAGACATTCTACTGTACTTTAGCTAGATGGTTCATGTGGCGTTTGAACACCCCCCACCTTTGAAGGCTCAGAGTCAGAAGGCAACCATGACGTCGGCCCACATGATATTTCATCTGTGCGTGTATTCACGCACCATTGATCCCCTCTGCTGATACGCCTAGACCTTTACAAATCTGACTGGAATCTGTCCTGGTACATGTGGCAATGTCGTCAGCATGCACATTCATACAATACCTGGCCTTGCTCATCCAGTTTCACCATCCAACCTTTCTTAAAGTTCAGCAAATCAGGCTGTAGAGAGAAATAAAGAAGTGAGATGACACAATAGAAAGGCAATTCAATTAAATACCACACTACTTCATGCAAGGTTTATTGTGGACCAAGAAAGTCCACAAAATGCAATCACTATCACACATATATACCTAGTATAGCCTACCTACCTAGGCCTTACAAAACAGCGGTACAACACCACACAGGTTAACAAAACACACGTATTTCACCTTTCACATTCAAGTAAATCCAAATCTCATTACATACAATTCAAGTGAACTATAGATTAAGCCCAAGTAAAAATAAATACATGCTCACTCAGAATAAATTGACCCTAGCAATGGATGAGGTTGTGGATTGAATCCATGGCCATTGGCTAGGGACAACTTCAGCAGTTTTGTACTATGCTGGCCGAGGATGCAGACTAGCGTGCCTGCCATCAGCACACTTTGGTGTGATTGCGCACAGTGGGTGCAACATATACACGCACGCACACACACACACCAACGTGAGTAGTGCCCTCAGAAAGCAGTGCTAAGTTGTGACTGTGCAAGCTCCATTTCCAACACACACACGGTAGGTGCAATGAAAATATGCAGAAGGCAAAATATGCACGCAGAGGTAGCAAGTATATAACCTGAAAAGGAGGGGAGAGAGATAAGGAGAGCCTGCACTGTCCCCTGCAGGATGGAGGATAGCCTTATAACATCCAGGCCCTCACGCAAACACACCAAGTCAGAGAAACATCATTAGTCTTGACTCCTCTTAAGGCAATGCTTGACATTATTACACAATGATAGACTATGCAAAATAAAGTCAGATGATAGGGACAGACTGGCAATGGCTTGTCCAATGTGCTTGCTCTATCTGAGCAGCCAGAGACAACCCTGTGTTTCTTCACCCGAGCTGAGAAACTAATCATTTCTTAAAGCTTAAGGTTGAGCTTTACTTGAAGTGGAGGGCTACTACCGGAGGATACCCAAAATGTTTACTACTGTGCAACCTATATCAGCAACCCAGAAGTTTGAGAATAAGAGGCATTTTGGACACACACACACACACACACACACACACACCACAAACACACAAGAGCTTACTCCCATGGTGTGTTGACCAAGGAGATATTTTACACACGTACTATGAGTGAAACGGTTCTGAAACCAAGACCAAAACCACGACACAAACATCCACGGATTGATGTCGTGGTTCTGGAGGACAGAACTGCGGTCCGCACATGCGCACATTCCCAGGAATGGAGCCAGAACTTTGGCAAGTATCTCATTCTTTTTTTTAACACGCAGAGAACAGTAAACCTGGAACATGCGAGGGGACATTTGGTGAATTTGACGAATGTATTTGACAAAAGTGTGTGTATGTATGGTCTTACAATTACCTTGAAATAGCTGACTAAACTGGATAAGTAATAATAATACTATTATATAATGGAATTTCTGAGCCTTTCTATAGAGTTATCAAAACAAGTGATGTATAGAGGATGCACTTTCATGAGTTCATTCATGGGATAATTAACGCCCGTCACTATGATGTTGGGTTTGCAGGGATATGGCAACAAGTCTATTGCCTTCTAAATCTATTCTCAAACTAACCAATGTGAAATAATATCACACTTTATTTAAATACAGCAATGTGTAGGTTAAATGAGAAATGGCAAAGCGGGCAGCATACGCACAGTTGCACACACACACGTTCACACATTGAAAGATGCTACAGCTTCGCTGTCTGGGTGGTTAAGGCATGTCGCAGCAGTTTGCTTTCATGTAGCACTTTCACGTGTGTGAACAAAAGTGAGTACACCCCTAAGTGAAAATGTCCAAACTGGGGCCAATTAGCCATTTCCCCTCCCTGGTGCCATGTGACTCGTAAGTGTTACAAGGTTTCAGGTGTGAATGGGGAGCATGTGTGTTAAATTTGGTGTTATCGCTCTCACACTCCCTCATACTGGTCACTGGAAGTTAAACATGGCACCTCATGGTAAAGAACTCTGAGGATCTGAAAAAAATAAATGTTGCTCTACATAAAGATGGCCTAGGCCTGGGCTATTCAATTGGCGGCCCTCGGGCCGGGTCCGGCCCGCGACGTAATTTGTGCTGGCCCTTTAAGAGGTGTAA
>JAODOY010005129.1:0-10567 GCA_025399855.1 Forbesichthys papilliferus
CGACATTAACGGTCTTTCATAATTAGGTGAATGTTTTTTTGTTCGCGAGCGAACTTTAGCTAGAATATATAGCCTACGTCGATTTTTGTATGATATTTTGTTTAAGATAAGAGAATATTGCGAGTGCCAACGCATTCTACGGACTTACTTTACTTTGTTAGCCTTAACATTTCAGTGCGATGACATGACGGTTACGGTATTGACTGCTAACTTTAGCTAGCTAGCGTGACATACTGATAACTTGTGCCGCTGGTGTGTGGATTGCTACTACATATATCTTACAAATAAGTCACATAGAGATAGCTGTATGAGGGATTGACTGGTGACTGGTCCTTCTATTACCTAGATAGCATATCAACGAGTATCGTACGGTACCGGGACACCAAGAAACGGCCAAATTAATTTAGCTAGTGAGCTAGCTACGTTGGTATTTTCTAATATGAAAAAAGCTGCATCTGATACATTAGGATTTGTCCCTCAGAAAGACATTGTATATAACAAACTTCTGCCATACGCTGAGAGATTAGACGATGAATCAAATGATGTTTTGAGTAAAATCAAAGCAAACTTGTGTCGAGCAGTCCAGCTCAGAGAAATATGGCCGGGTGTGCTGTTTTGGACCAGGAAACTTTCCACGTAAGTTCACTGACTTAACGGTGACGTATCCGCTTTATTAAATCAATTGTTAATTTAAATCAATGTATTTTAAACCACTAACAACCGGAATGTGATCATACCATGTTTCGTTTGTTGTCTCACAAGCTGACACTGTCCACACTACCGTACCTGTGACCGTTACTCTACAGTAAAGTAGTGTGACCGGTACCGGTACGGTACTGTAACAGTTACTGTTCCCTTGAGGGATGGGTTAATTGCAGAGGACGAATGTCGCTATATGTACCTGTATGTGACAATAACAGCACTTTTACCTACTGTGAGGTACCGTAATTGGCTGAAACCGTACTGTAACTTTACTAATTTGCTAGCTATTTAATGTTCACGATGTGTTAAACGTACTTTTCAATCATCTATGGTTTTTGCTTCCATTTCCATGTTTTCCTCTTACCCAAAAAGTTACGCAACCAATTGCCTCCTAAAACACACGGTTAAGGCAGAGACACGCATATGAACTTTGGCTAAGGCCACCTGTTTTGCAATTTACATAATGTAAACATTATGAAATTACATTGTAACTGGCCGGTCACGTCAGGTCCTCAACTTGCTGCTGTTGATGATAAGAGACGTTTGTGTTTGCAACAGTCTAAAAGGAGTCAGAGAAACAAACTCATATATTATATTGAATTCTGTTTGTCTTGTCACTTTTTTTAAACATAACACATTTACACACACATTTTTTGCAAGGCAACAATTATATTAATTATTCACTACAATGTAGAAGTGACTAAAACAAGGCTCACATAGACATAGTTTGGTTGTTTATATCTAGTTGGTTGTTGGCTTGTCATTAATACATTGCAGTACTCTTGCTGCCAAATAACTCCTATAGTGAGTCACAGCCTGCTCAGAGACATGGAACGGTCTGCTTTCAGGCTGACCTAGATTCTGTTTGCTGGTGTTTTGGTACTGTAGTAGTTACAGAGATGCAAATATTTAATTGGAAACAACTTTCATTAACCCAGCTTAACTATCTGAATATAAAAAGTGCTCATTCAGTAATGCTATAATTTATTTTTAAAACATTGTTTTTCAATTGTACATTTAATTCCCACATGAAATGGCATCATTTACTGTATGTAATTCACTAGCATAAAAAAAACATTGCATGTATTTTGTAATGAATTGTTTTCATATTGTTTTCATAAAAAGTATGCATTTGTTATACCTCTTTAGGTACATGCGTCTGTATGGACGGAAGTTCAGCAAAGAGGACCATGTCCTTTTCATCAAGCTGCTCTACGAGCTAGTTACAGTTCCCGATCTGGAGATCAGTATGATGCAGGGCCTGGCTCGCCTCCTTATCAACCTTCTTAAGTAAGAATGGGCTCTAGCAAACATCAAAGACATCCTCATTAAATATCCAACTTCTTTGTCTTCCAAATCTTCTGTTAAGCGCTGACAGGTGCTATGCGTATGCTAATGGTTGGTCTGAATTAATTATTATAATAAAAACAATGTTATTTTCTCTTAACCAAATGTACTCATTTCAATTTGGTTACCTACCAGAAAAAAAGAACTGCTATCTAGAGAGGACATGGAGTTGCCCTGGAGACCTCTATATGAGCTGCAGGACCGGATTCTATACTCCAAGACAGAGCATTTAGGTCTCAACTGGTTTCCCAAGTAAGCACCCTCTATCTCGTTTACATCAGTTATGTATTATGCTTATGTTGTGTAAAAAAAAAAGTATTTCCGTAACAATCAGAAAATTATGATTTATATGCAAAAAGCACGAGGTAGAGAACACCTTAAAACACATACACTTTATTTGTTTTTAATGTGTAATGAAACCTTCACAAAGGATCATCAGCAATGAAACATTACTGTTGGAAACTATTCTTGTTATTAGAAATTTTGTATTTTAGTTTTCAAAAAGTTCACTCATTATGATTTCTTTTAAATAATAGTTATACCCCATGTTTGGTTTGCCAAATGTTTTCTGACTTCTAATAAGTGTACTTAATTATTTTTTAATAAAGAGGTTATTTCAGTTAAGTAGTTTATACAATTTGAGGACAGAACACATTTGGCAAACTGTTCCCATTTCCCTGTGCCCTCCAAGCCACTTTGGGCGCATACCCTTTCACCATTTTCCTAGCATGCAGTGCGAGGTGCTCTTTTATGGTGCTATGACAACATTGTATGTTTCTCACAATGCCTTGCCAGCATCATCATTATGGCAGAGAAAAGCAGGCTGCCAGCTTGTTTGTTTAAAACCATATTTATTAACACCACAGTTGATAGTTTCAAGTAGAACATGGTGATTAATAAATGAATAGACTGTTTAGAGTGATTTGGCATTTTGAAGTTTGCTGAATGTGTTCTTTATGCCTTTGTCTCCTCTCACATTCAGTTCTCCACGGCCTCGTTCATCCTCGTTTAAAATCATAATGATTAGATTGTTTCAGAGGTGGTAAGGACAATACTTCTCTTTGTGTTTACTTTGAAGTCATCCTTCTGAGGAATTTGTTTTTTTAGTATGATGCTGCATGTGAAAACTTAAAAGAAAACACACCAGCCACACCCACTCAGCTTGTTCAATGTGACAGGGATAAAGTCAGTATACCATATCAATGTTAACATTTCACTCATATTGGAGACTGTCGCACTGCAGCTAACGGAAGTTACGGATGTAACTATAGTTCTGTGAATTCATGGACTACTGCCAGTGGTAGGACAGAAAGTGATCGAGCCTATGCTAACAAAATCAAGACATGCACAAACTAGAACTTGTAGGCTAATTTCCCCTAGTATCAATCCCGCACCTTAGTCTACTTCCGTAACCTCCGTTCTGTTTTATCCCCTCCTGACTGCCAGTGACGGTATAAACCAAAAACAAAACTAAACAAAAAAAATATATGGATGGTTAATATCAGCCATTTTCACAAGGACACTTTTGTTTCCCAGTTAGTCGGTTGTCAAAGTCCCTTGGAGAAAAGTTGATGCTGTGATTGTACAGTATTGTCTGTATGTAGAACCGCCCGTTAAACGTTCTTAAAAGTTAAGAGGTTATCCTTCTAACAGGTGCAGGGGTGGGGACAGTAACTGGTAAATACTCTGACTAGACAGGTAAATTAGTGTAGTTTGTCAAACACTATGCATAACAAGATAATCCCGACTGTTACAGAATAGAAATGGTGCAGAAAGTGTTTTCTGTGGATCCGAAGTCCACTGGAGAAATTAGCCTGTGGAGAATGCCAGGCTAATGACATGACCAAGGAAAATACTGCTCGTGTGAGGTGGATTTTTATACTGTGGTCATGTAATCTGTATTGTCATCCATGCAGTGACATAAGATATGTCACTACATAAAGCGGTATTCAGGAGGGAATGAAACTGAACAGATTTGAAACTCTACATGTATCCACCCCCCCTTCCCCCATCTCAGCTGTGATGTCCATTGTATTTTCTTGCACAACATATTTTGTTAGATGTTGTTTGTTAATCTGTCACAATATTAGTTTACATAAATCAAAACCAAACTAATAAGCACTATATGCACTGTGCTTTGTTCAAAATAACACATTTATTCTTTCAGACAGGATTTCCTTTAATACATGCATTTTTGCACAGAATTAAAATGTAATAGTGACATTGCAAGAGGGATGTTCTCTGAATTGTATGTATCTACATATTTATAAAAGTAAACTTTATGATGTTAATATGCTTGTTGTTATATCATAATCGAAGCATTACTATGCTTACTCCCATTGTGGGATGTTGTGGGGAGATTGCACTTGTTGTGCCCAGCAAAAGCTCCTCATCTCATGTGGGGTTGCATCTTCCTTCTTGTGCTTTTAAGTACCAGCACACACAGTTTTGGCAATGCTCCTGTTGTTGGATTTGTAGCACATGAATATGATGTTGCTCTATAGCCCATGTGTTGTGACCATACAGTGTTAGAGTGTTAAAACATTAAGTAACATTCTGGTTGACAGGTAACATTAGTTCCATGGCCAGGCATATACAAAACATTGACAACATAGATCTCTGGCCCTGTGAGACTAATGGTAGGCAGACTACTACATGACATTAATTCATGAAATTGTTTACGTTTGAGCAGATTCGTGGGATTGTAAATGGCTAATTTTGAGGTTACACTGGTCTAGAGCTCTCAACACTGTTGCCAGTGTCCTACCTTTGCAGTCTGTCTGTGATTGTAAACATGTCAGAAGTTGCTTACACATACAGTACGAAAGTAGAAGTACAAACCGTTTCAAACAGATGTTTGCAGCAGTGAATAAACCAGAACCTAAAATGCTGTATACGTAACTGCTTATGCAAGGGTGCCGTTAATAAAATGCCACAGTTCCAGATTATTCAGCCAAACCCATCCTTACCATTAACGCTTAGCTAGAATCATATCCCTGAGGCATATTTCCAGGTCATGAAATGTAAATCCATGTCCCCATTCTAAATGGCCAGTGTGGTCAGTTTAAATATTGGCGAGTCCATATGCTTATCTGATGATGTGGAGTGAGAATTAAGATTTTTATTAATGTGTCAGGTCATGCTCACTTGGATATGTAGTGGTTTACCAGGCCTGGTTTATACAGTTTGAACAGGTGCCACCAAAAATCTATTACTCTGATCTGCATCTCTGGCCAACTGTTAACATTACATTACAAAATTAATTCATATGAGAACTTCTTGAGCTATCTTTTACTGAGCTGCAGTCACAGACACGCTTGGCGATCACTTTACCTTGCATGCACCTTCGCACACGCATTTGAACTGAACAAATAATGAATTGTCCAGCTGAGCATTCTGCTGCTGTACTGTTTATTTGCATTTGGACAGCCAGAAAAATAAGTGTTTCTCTTGCAGTTCCATTTAATCACAATTTTCCTTGTTATACACCAGACCCTTACAATTTGTATTGGAAGACTGATCAGATTTGTGTGCATGCAGTCAGACTAAGTCTAATTGCATTTGTGTGGTCATTGTTTGATTGTCACTTAACATCAATGTTTTTGGAATTTGTTTGTCTTTTTAAAATTGTATATTTTTTAACATCTCACTAGAGCTATCCCTTACATTTCTTTTCATTCCAGCTCCGTGGAAGGTGTTTTGAAAACACTTATTAAAAGCTGCCGACCGTAAGTATTGTCTGTCTGTCTGTCTGGTAGGGTGCTGTAGGGTGCTGTAGGGCATGATCCTGAACCCTCTGACCGTCAGAACCTTTAAACGTCTGTAAGCATGATTCATTGCGTCACTGACATTCCTGTCACTGACTACTACAATGACAAGCAATGAGATCATGACAAAATATTTATTTTGCCACGCTCAGCTACTTGGCACAGAAGAAAATGTCTGTTGCTGAGTGTAGATTGCATTGTGATTGACAACACTGCAGGTGAAACAGCCTATAATGTATCTCTCTCTGAACCCATATCATGCCAAATAATATGTTATTGAATGTGATAAACTGAGGCACGCATATCTGAGACATGCACCATAGCTCAGTCCCTCACTTTGCACTTAGGCTGATAATCCTATTATCTTGTCTAATTCTGTCTAGTGTGAGTTTCCTGCTACTCTGAGGTGTGTCTGTGTGTCTTATGTGTTTTTGTGTGCCTTGCCGCTACAGATCATTGGCTTGTCAAAGAGATGCATTGTAGTTTGGAAGCAGCCTAATCCTGCAAGGGAACTGAAATGATGACCTGGTTTTGGTCAAGCACATGATGACCCCAAAATGTTTAGTGATCCTGGTGGCACCATGGGATTTAGCCTGCAAATATCTTAAAATCATGCCCGACAAACACAGCAGCTGCTGAGTCATGAGTACTTTAATGTTTAACACTGACTAAACTGTTGGAGATGGCCCCAGCTAATTAAATACTATTACCAATCACCAGTCGATTGCTATTCCCATTATAGACTGCATATAGACTTGAAGGACAGGTTCTCCACACCTGTAACCACATACATGTATCTGTAGCCATAAATCCAAAGTCCAATGCTAATTGTCTGTCTCGTTACAAAGCTACTTCCCGGAGTCTGCGACTCAAGAGATGCTGGAGGAGTGGAGGCCCCTCCTCTGCCCATTTGATGTCACCATGCAAAGGGCTATCAGCTACTTTGAGCTCTTTCTCCCCACTACGTTGCCCCCTGAGCTGCACCACAAGGGCTTCAAGTGAGTTCACTCCACGGCAGTGATCCTGCCTTTGTTAGCTCACACACACACACACACGTATGTGTATACATTACTGGTCAAAAGTTTTAGAACACCCACATTCTTCCAGGTTTTTATTGGAATTCATGCAGTTTAATGTGTCATGGTACTCTGAAATGAAAGCGTAGAACAAATAAACAATAAATCATGGAATCAATTTATAAACGAAAATGTATTCTAAACTTTTGACTCCTCAAAGTAGCCACCTTTGGCAGATATAACAGCTAAACACACTCATGACATTCTTTCAACAATGGAAATCAGATGTTCTTCAGAAAGGTATTCTCTGTTGCCTAAGTTCCCATACATGTATGGCACTTGGTTGGTATGGTTTCTTTGCTTTCCCTCTTCTGTCCAATTCATCCCAAACCAGCTCAATGGGGTTCAAGTCTGGTGTACTCACTGACACCTTGACTTTCTTGGCCATTTCTCTGTAGGAAAAGACCTACATTTTTAAGTGGTATGATGGTCTGTCTCTCTTCCATTGTTAATTGCCTTTTTCGTGTCATTTTTATAGCAACACTACTTTCTGCAATACAATACTGTTCAAAAAATTCTCACGAGGGTATGGTACCACAGTGTGTGTTCACACACTACTTTTATGGAGACTGAGGGGGGTTGTAAGTAATCAAGGCAAGTTGGAAACCCTGTGGGAGTTGGTAGCACCAATATTCAAGGCTTGATCAACCTCCGTTGCTGCAGAATAGCTTTAAGTTGTTAACCAATTTGTTCCCTGAAAAAGGCTTTTTTTTTTGGTGTAATTCTGAAATGTACATTATTTTTCAGATTTTGGTAACCTTACCATTTTTTTAACCTCTGGCAGTTCACCACTTACCTTTGTATTATTTCAAGCTATTCATTGGACTTGAACTGCTTGAATTTCTATAATATACTGGAAAAACTGGGGGGTTCTAAAACTTTTGACCGGTAGTGTATATGTGTACAGTTCAGTGAGGGTGCTGTGCTCTTTCTTATCCAATAGGTTGTGGTTTGATGAGCTGATCAGTTTGTGGGTGTCTGTGCAGAATCTCCCAGGATGGGAAGTGGTATGTGGTGTTTATATGTGCACAAAACCTCAAAATATGTGCAAAAAAACATTTTCTGTTGACTGTCTGTCTGATTATATTCTTATTTATTTGTATAGCATCTGGTCAACCTCTTTGCCCGTTTAGCCAGTGATAACATTGGCTATATCGACTGGGACCCGTATATTCCTAAGGTTAGTAGTAGGCCTAGTCTTGCTAACACACAATTGGTTTTGGTTGTGGTGATGTGTATGTATGTGTCCTGAACTGACCTGTATGATCTTGGCTAATAGAGTGGTCATGACCAGAGAACCTGCTTGGTTGAGAAACAAGTTATCAAATTTCCCTGTTGGCTGTCGTCTTGGTCACAAATGGCAAATGATGCATCATGGTTATTTTACATTGCAGCTATTTTGAGCCATGCTTTGTGACAACAATATCTATTGCATCATAGGCATTGGCATGCCTAAAGTAATACAAACATCTAATGAATCCCTCGAGTATCTGTGTTTCTTTCCTCCAATATACCCATGTTTATGTATGGGATGAGATATTCCATTGTTTGGTGTATGTGGTGAACTGTTGCCCCCCCATTTCTTTTCATGTTACTAATTGTACCATATTACCTGAAACACTGCAACACCAGTGTTGTAGACAATGTGAATGTGTTTGAGCTTTATTGGATTCCGATACATGTTACAACTGAATAATTTGTCGACCGTGGTCAAGAATTTCAGAAATGTTTGATATGGAAATAATATATCCTGACTTCATAATGGTTTTGAATATTCAGATTTTCACCAGGATTCTGAGGAGTTTTAATCTTCCAGTGGGAACCAGTCAGATGTTAGTCCCAAGATATGTGACCAATGCATACGACATCGGCCACGTTGTCCTTTGGATCTCATCTCTACTGGTTGGTTTAGTGTTTGCCATAGTCAAATATAGCCTAGTCCTTTAGTATATTGTCCCGTTCTTGTAAAGACTGTATTGTGATCCATGTTGTATTATTCTATAGGGAGGGCCGAGTAAGCAGGCCCAAGCACAGCTCTGTGGCCTTTTCAAGAGCATAACGTCCTTCTTCCACCCCTCCAACCACGGACGTTGGCTGGTAAGTCAGATGTAGTGTATTATTAGTGAGAGAACAATATAAAAAGTCCAGTGTCCACTAGGAATCACACAAGGCCTCTGTAATGGTATGTTTGTTGACACCACTTGGTTCATGAAAAACACTCCTGATTTCCTTTGACTTAACATAAATCTGTCAAGTACAATTCCAGATAGTGAGCATGGTTTTTAACAATGAGGGAAGGAGTTGCTTGTGACTGCTTGTCGCCCGCTTCCTGAATGTCGACGGCAGTTGGTTCACAAATAATGAGCCATGGCGGCAGCCATTCTGTTAAAAGGTCACTAGGATCACAGCCACATGCCTTTCTTTTTTCAGGAACCCTTCCCCTTCCCTCCCCACCCCACCCCTGGAGCTGACACACCTCAGTCAGCAGGCTGTGTCTTCATACACACGTTTTATTTTTGGCAACGGGGTGGGGGGGGTGTTTGTTGATTATAAACACACAATATGTTCTTTCATTTTAGCCGCATCCTCAAGTCATGTAAACACTATTTTGCAATCGTGTGTATGTTTGCGCGCACGTGTGTTTGTGTGTGTGTGATGGTAAAGTCCTTTCTGGGGGTGCGTTGGCTAATCATTTTCCATTTTGTTATGTTCAAACACTGCTGAACTGCATGAGTCATTTCAGTTGCAGAGGAGTCGAGCTTTTGGAGTGGATGGCACTATCTGTCAACGTGGCTAATAACGCAGCAAACGTTTAGCACACATCTTTGGTGTAGGCAAGGTCATACCAGTCTACATGTATGACAAAATAAATATGTGCGTGTGAACAGTTATTCTACAATAACAATCCCGTCTCTGGCAATGTCTCAGCCTCCATACATACTTATACATATATTTTTCACAAAGCAAACTATATTGTATAAAAATATGACAAACACGAAACGGCAAACACGAGCGTGGCGCGTTTTGTAGTTGATTATCTGTATGACGTCTCTGTTGCTCGCTACGCCACCATGTGCCATCAAGTCACATGTATCTGTGTTTTGTGCCCCCCCCACCACCACCACACACACACACCCGTCCAGATGAAGCTAATGAAGCTCCTGCAGCGTCTCCCTGCCAGCGTGGTGCGGCGGCTGCACCGCGAGCGCTACCGGAAGCCGTCGTGGCTGACGGCCGTGCCGGACAGCCACAAGCTGACGGAGCAGGACATCACGGACTTCGTGGAGAGCATGATGCAGCCCGTGCTGCTGGCCATGTTCAGCAAGACGGGCAGCCTGGATGCAGCCCAGGCCCTGCAGAACCTGGCTCTCATGAGGCCACAGCTGGTCATTCCCCCCGTCCTGGAGAAGTGAGTGTGCCTCGCTGGGTTGTGGCCAGTGTGGGCTGCCTAGTAGGGTTGGCTGACAGACATCACGATGTAAATATATCCCGAGACATTGCGTGCAATACGCAATCTGTTGCTGTGATTAGGCTGCTCACCTTCTCTTCCCCTCCCTAACACACACACACCCACACAGACGCATTCACCGGACGGTGCATATCGTCTCATGCCCTGGCTCGCTGCTTTACCGAACTATAACGCAGGTTTCTACAGCTTTATTTATCACTTCACTA
>JAODOY010005130.1:0-32289 GCA_025399855.1 Forbesichthys papilliferus
TATATTAGGTGATCTACCCTAACCTGATTTGCCAGATGGTTGTTACACACAAACATCTGGAGAGCCATCCACTGAAACTGCTTTAAAGTGCAGGCACTTTGAAAAACGTCTTGTCAGGTGATTGAACAAATCTCTGAACCAGTGGAGCCAGTTGTTAAATCAAACTACAAGTGAAAACATATTCCATCGAGAAAAGCCTTTAGTGCTGTTCTTTTCTCATCTTTCAATGAAGAAATACTTATTAGAAAATGGAAGCTATTACAGTCTACGTTAACCACTTTAGGAACTGCCATTATTGTTTTCTTGGCACTTTTGATCGTCGGCACACCTAAACCAGGCACGTAGCTATCAGTACAACTGATTGGTCAGGACAATTGTTACTCGGACTCAGTCGCAATGATTTCAATGCTCTCCAAAATGATTGTTAGTCAAACTTAAGCTTGCAAAATCAGGATGCTAATTCAGTCTGCCCAAGGTCGAGTGATTAGTGCAGCTGTGTTTCTTGACCAAATTGTGCCTCTAACAGGCCAAGCTGACCTACCTGCATCTTAAACTGATAATCATAAAGATGCAATGCTTGTCTGCTGTCAGGCTAGAATATAAAGTTAAACTTATATGCCTGTGTAAAGTCGTAGCATTAGAGCCGATAAGGGTATGATGTCATCTTTTGTCTCTGTAAACAATCAAACACTTTTTTTAAAAGCACTCCCTTTCACTTCCAGGCACTTCTGGGTCTGACTTAAATTGCTGTCTCCTGAACATTTGGTTGTGGGTGGGTGGCAGGCTGGTACTGCAGGGCACTGCAATGCCAAAGGGACAGCAGGAGGGGAAAAGCTAAGTAAAGGTTACAAAATAAGACGTATTTGTGTATTGCTTCCGTTATCCAACCTAAACCACAATATTGACCAAGCATGTTGTAACCAAAAACAAAATTAGAATTTTCAATGTGGAAAGCATATTTTATTCCACATTGTCGCTGTAGCCAATGAGAGATGTACACTGGCTGCAGCTCTTCCCTGGGAAGAACGGATGTCATTATAAGTCCAAAAACTAATTAAAATTAAAACAAGCCACAGAGCCACTGTGGCTTTGATCAGCATTACTAAGATGAAAAATAAGTCACCAATGTGAAAAATAGTTAGCGGTGACATCTTTATGACCTGTGAGCCCTCTGTCAAGTCTACAGCAAAGTCACTTTCAAATGTTTCAGGAAAAAGCGTGATCTTTTCAAAATAATCAACATAGTTGATAATGTTGATAATAATAATAAGCCTTCTAAGATAAGTAGCCTTGGGCTACATGAACCATCCTTATGATTAATTAAGATATGTTAACTGTACTGCTATAAATGCCAGCTTTATCCTTTAAAAACTAAAATATCTTCTGAAAAAACATCCAAGGAATTAGTGTGTGTGCACGTGCAGACTATATTAAAATGGCAACTGATGTGACCCAATCTCGAGTTACGAGCTCAGCGTTTATACCAACATAACTGGCTGTCTCTCTGCCAGCAACTGGGTTCATGTAAAACTCACGAGCAAACAGCCATACCAACCATCACACCACACCATCCCAACATACCCCAGTGGCTTCAGTGTGTTGGTTTTCTGTGTGAAAGCTGCAGGTTGATCAGAACACCAGTGTGAACCAATTGTAGCAAGGACGCTCTGGACTTTACAGAAGTATAAGGTCAAGCATTGTACAATATAACATACCATTTCATTCTTTACCTTGATGCTGTTGATTAAGTTCAGTCGATAAAAATAAAAATGATGAATTTTCTTGAACATCCTTCTTTCGACCTCAAGTGCAGAGCAACATGTTTCACTATTTTTTTCTCCCCAATTTGTTTTCTTCACCTGCTTAGAATTTCCCAGACTGCTCAGGGACTGGAGACCTTGTGTCTGAGCTGGGTTATCTAACGTCTTATAGATGCTGCTTTATAAGGTCTTACAATTACAATTATTAAAAATGGTTTCTTTGTTAAAACGTTTAATACAATAATCATCATTAGCATGGAGTAGAACCTTTCTGTGTTGTTTAAGTTTAAAACGTGCTGTAATGTTTAAATATATGTGTTTAACATATCCCATATCATAAGAAATACAAACCAGGTTTCTTTTTGCTTCTCAAGTTGGTTGTCATAGAAATAACATCTATTTGTCTTTGCCTTTGGACATTCATTATCATCCTTCAGACACACCTGCATTAACATGCATCCAGCAGACTTGTGATAATGGAGAGAAAAGGTGTGTGAGCTGAGAGAATGACCAAATCAATGACCAGGTCCATAATAGTATGCCTACGCTGAGTCGTGCAATCTTGTAACCTATTCATACCGTATGCCGCTACCACTTGGAATGCTCTTCAAAACTCTTTGAAAATGACTGACTTTGTTCCTTTTAAACAGTTTTTTATTTATTGTAAAGGATATGGAGCAAAAGACTATTGGACAGTGCGGCTGTAAATGACAATTATGTTCTGTTTCTGTTGACAAATTACGTTTTTAAGAATTGTATGTATGTATGTATGTTTGTTTGTTTGTTTGTATAAGCACTGTATATGTTTTATAACTTGTATGTTTTAAGCTACTTCTTGGCCAGGTCTCTCCTGAAAAAGAGATTTTAATCTCAGTGAGATTGCCTGGTTAAATAAAGGTTAAATAAAATAAATAAATAAAAATCCATAATACCCTGAATGTTGTGATTTTATGTAGTGTATGCAGCCTGCATCCTGAGCTTTGTGTTTTGGGCTCTGTTCATTTAGAATGGTAGAATAGCACAGCATAGTACGACAGCTTATGTTTGTGGACAGCTGATGCTTTGCTCTCTGATCCCACACATCTGTCCAGATGCACGCAGGTGGGTAAATCAAGTCTTTCATAATAGTCCCTCGACAATATACAGTACTCGAGTCTAACACAAAGCCACTAGAAGACTGAAACCTATCGCAGAACTCATGCAAACATTACACACACACACACACACACCCCAGAGCATACGGTAGCTGACAAGACCAAAAGACTGCAAGCTGTGAGAGGAAAAGCTGTCTTTTCAGCTGAGAGATAAACTGAGAAATGGAGATCAGGAGAGATGAATACCTGCGAGAAGAGAATGATTCATGTTGTCTAGCGGGAGGCTGGGCAGGGATGTACTGTAACGGTGGAAAAGTGGGAGAGAGATACAGTAGGTGGAGAGACAACTCCAGTCAGTTCAGTGCGATGTCTGCCGTCACAGGAGAGCAACACAACGTGATGAACCTCAAGATCAAAACCGACCTTTGAGTAGAAAGATTGGAGTGCCTTTTAAAATGGTACGATAGAAGTTTCCGGCACACCTGAATTCACACCTCAAGTGTGATTCAGCTCATGTCTTGGTTCCTTTAACTGTGTATCGACAGTATCTTGATAAATGGCTGTTTCTGCTTCTGGACTTCATTTCGTGTTGCTGAGTTGAATCTTGAATGAAAGCCTTTGACATATGGCCAAAGAAGTTTCAGAGCAGTAGGTAGGTGAACCATAATGTTGAACAGATTGTTCCAGGCCTTTGTTGAGAGCCTCTTAGACATCATAGGTGTCACTAATGTATTCTCTTCTTTACCACACACACACACACACACACACACACACACACACACACACACACACACACACACACAATCACTGAGCATATAATTTCAAATAAATGAACAACAATACACTTGCCCCAATTAAAAGCATTGCTGTATTTTAGTTTAGGCATGTTCATCTAAAATTAAATACACTGTACTGTCTCTAGAGGCCATGTGCAGTTTTTGTATATATTGTACATGCTAGAGGTAGCTACTACATATAACTTGTAGTCCACTTTCAGATGTTTACCATCTGGACATGGCCTTAAAATTGTTTGACTTTTTCTTCCAAAACTGAGAAACTGAAGATTGTATTGCTGCAATAGAAACCAGGCTGTTTTGGTTTCTAACACGAGGAAATGCGTAACATCTCCCTTACCTTATTCCACATGGCCATCCCTGATATTCCCCCATCTCCCACAACAATGTTAAAACTTTTCAAACAAAGGAAGTCAGTTTGCGGTAGCAATTTTGAGTGACTTTTACAAAATATTATATTGTCCCGTTATTACATGAAATAATATGGCTCTTAATGTTTTCTGCTGGACATTAACTTGCTACAACACTACATTAATGTAGGGTGTTTGTGTGTGCATTAGCTGTGTGACCTGTGGTTTTAAATATTCATCAGTTTATCACAATCCATTTGTGAGCTCGATCAGAATTTAACCTTCAAATAATATATAAACAGCTCAATCTCTTTTATTATTCCCTTTTCTACTCCTTCATCCAATTTCACCCTATTTTGAAGGTTATATAGGAGAGCAGGCCTCTCCTATACAGTACCTCTGTTGTTCTCCAACACATCCAGCGCTGTATCCCTTTCATTCCCACTATTGCTGATTAATGCTCCTTCTAGAGATACTGTAGGAGCTTGTGCAAATATAATGTTTCCACAACAATGGTTTCACTCTGTCATTGGGCATTGGACACCTGACCTTCCAGAGAGCGCTAGCTGCTTCATGTGTAGCATATGTGAGTTGTACTTACAGACACACAGAATGCATTTACTGATAAACACACACACATACAAACACGCACATGCACACACACACTTTTCTGCCCCTGTGAACCACTTTACTGTAACACGGGGTGATCTTTGGCCCTGGGGTGTCAGTGGTTGTGTTAAACATCATCACTTCAGAACAGAGCCTCCCATTCACTGATGCAATGTAGTCACCCAGCAATGAGGCTGCAATAAAATAGCCCCCGGGCCTTTACTGACTGTCTGTTCCATCCACTAGGTTATTTATATGATTAGACCACCTGTTATTCTTATTACATCACCAACCATGAATATGAATGTGTGTGTCATCAGATGAAAAGGGTTGAAAGGTAAAGATGACATGGAATGGTTTAAAATAAAGAAAACCGATGTGGAAGGTACAGTAATACATACACATCGTCTTTTAAGAAACAGTGTATATGCAGTGCTTGAGTTAATGAAGTTGAGCGGACTGACTGCTGCGATGACAACTTGCCTTGCACACAGGAAAGAGGTAAAGGCTGATTTATGCTTCTGCGTCAAAACTATTCAGTTCACTACACAAGTGGCCTATTAACCTGACATGGCCAATGGATTATTGTCACAACTCCATCTGGGGAGTCGAAAGTTGAAACTGTAAAGGGCAGGTACTTTGAAAAAAAACTTGGCAATTGATTGAATGAACCATCTGGTCGTTTTTGCTGTTTACAAACCTAAGAGAGTATATAACTGCGGTTTATTTCATCAATCAAATCTGACAGCTATTAATTAGTATCAAAAAAGATATTAATTATTATCAAATGATATAAAAAATGATATTTTGGATAAAATGATTCAAAAAAATGTTTTCGCTTTAATATGTCCGACTCACATATCATTTTATGTGTATTAATGCAAAGGTTAAAATGCTGTAATTTATTTAAGTGATATTGTAAAAGATAAAAAGTTATTTTTGATCACGGTCTGTTGGTGGTTTGACCAGGTTTTGACACGTCAAATGATGGGGATCACAGAGGAGTGAAACTCACAGATGTTTGAATGGGTATGCTGCGACTGTTAAAGAGGTGTTATTTATTTTCATGGTTAGCCTAAAAGATAAAAAGGTATTTATGATTTGTGATCTGGCGAGGGTTGATATGGTGCTGCCGTAAGCCTGCGTATGTGTGTGTGTGTGTGTGTGTCGGCAGGGGAGGGGTTGTAGCTACCTCCCATTGATAAAAAGTTCAGTTGAAATGTGTTGCGACTATTGACAACAGCCGCTGAAAATCTGCTTATTAAATTTGGAAAGCAATTTCAAGCTTACACAGGGTCTAAGCATCCAACGTTCAGTACACATAGTTACTTATGTGACAAGTGCTAATGATTAGAAATAGTATATTTTGCCATAATTGTTAGTAGTAGTACAGTTTATACATTACTTTTATGTATGCTGCTAGCCTGCTGAAATACTATCAACTAATAATATGGCTGTAATTCTTTTACCACCTCTGGGGATAGCGAAGATGTGTGAGTCTCTCCACATTTTGGGTGTCACACGCTGAAAAGTTTGAGAACCACTGTTTTAGGGAGAATCCCCATTGCTCCAACTAGGTGGGTTTATCTAACTGAAAAATAGATGAGTTGTCCAAAGGCCTTTCCGGGTCTGCCCACGCTGACAAGTGCAGACCACACAAGGAAGACCGATAACTGGAATCCATTATTCATGTCTGATCTTCTCATAGCTGGCCTGCTGACCACTGCTGGTGAGCAAATAACAGTAAAATGACTTATTTAACCTTCAACACTATGTAGAAACTAAGCACACAATATATGGGTAAATTGGTTTATGATACTGTAGGTAAATCAGTGTAGGACCTTTACCGTACAGTGCCTGTAAAAGGAATACTACAATAAGAGAATATTGTCTCTGTGGTTCAACAGTATATGCTAGGTTACCTAAGCTATTTTTGTACATGCCATAAACCTTGCATGTAGAGATATTTATTATGGTGGTTATGAACCATATAATGCAGTTAGGCCCGAGCAGACTATGTCACACAGTGCCCGGCTTTGCCTCAGTTATTGTCACACATTACACGATGGTGCAACCCATATTCAGCAGAAATAGTGGCAGACACATTTTTTTGTACTTCTATGAACAAGTATGTGTCACAGTCTGTCTGTCTGGCCTCATGATAGAGAATAGGTTATAGGGAAGGATGAAACGACTAGGTCAGCAAGTGGAGGAGATGTTATGCATCCGCACAGAGAAAAGAGACAGACACTGTGCGTGCACACGCGTGCACGTGGGCATGCACACACACAGGAAAAAGCCTTGGATCAAACACAGAAATGTGATGCAACAGATAACGTATTGTCTAACACTGTTACTATTTTATTAGTTCATATCGTCAGTGATATTGGCAATAGCAATTTTCTTGAGTGCTGTGTTTGATTAAATGCACATTTTGTTTCAGCAAAGGAAATCCATCTATCTATCTATGTACTGTTTCTATATTAGGGGCATATGGTTTATGTATTGTAGGAAATATTGCTGGAAGTACGCTGAACTGACTTGGGAAATAAATGGAATAATCAGGAAGCACACGTGCGCACGGTCGAGTACAGTACAGTGTAGCTTAAACACACAAACCATTACGTGTCACCTTAACAGAGCAACATGTACAGCACAAAGCTATTACATTGTAAAAAAGAATACCTGGAACTGCAGCTGGAAAATATCAAAATGGATGTGAAAGATATACAAATGCACTACTGTACTACTGTACTGTTTACTGTAAGACAATTCAACTAAAATAAACTACAAATTCATGTATTTTCTCCTTTATGTTTTCGATTTGATACTATATTTGGTGCAGTGCTAAAAAATATAGTACAAAACTCCAAACATATTCAAATGTACATTCAAAACAAATACATTTGTTTTAAATGTACATTTGGTTGATAAACACTGTTCACCTGATTATTGTGGTTTTATCAACCACATTTCTGTTCAAATACAACAAGACAACAAGTACATTGGTTAAGTCATCAAAACTGTACAATTCTCAGTTTGGTCATTGTGACAATCGGCAAGACTAAATGTAAGTGTATTAAACCTTTTTCACATTAGGAAAATATGTTACTGTAGAATTCCCATCACAATTGACTAAAAATAATTTCCATAGTTTCAATTCAATCAATTACTACATATTCTGCAATCATTGATGCAAATTTTTTTTTATTGCAACATATAATCTTTTTGTCTAATCAAATGTAATATATTTTTAAACAAAGATCAGAACATGTTTAACACACACTACCTTCATTTGCATCAATGCTGTTTTCTGCATTTGGCCATGACTTTTCATCCACAATGTCCATACTGTACAGTAATGCAATGTGCTTTACATTTGAAATATCAATGTTGACCAATTAGAGACCTTTACACCCGTGGAACTGCCCTTGGCTGCAAACATCTGTCATTCAGTTTTTGAATGTCTTGATATGCTTATGCTTTTCACTCATATTAGCTGTCTGTCCTCCATGTAACATAAGCTTACTGCTCGCAGATAGTGTAATTACCAGAGAAAGTGTCTGAATTGACATTCGCACTGCCTCTCGGCTTGGTGACGTCCCCCTAAGAGGCTTACAGTGTGACAAACCTGCTGCGTTAATAGCTAATCCTTAAGCTTCCCGCAGCCTTTACTATACTTACTTGGGTTTGTTGTGAGTATACTGTAACCCTGCCGTCTTTCTGAATGCTCTCCTGTTATCTTCCATTCCCCCTGCCCTCTGTTCTTGTCTATTGTTTACAGTTAATTAACATAACTTTATTTTGTGAGCACTTTTTGCATTTTTCAGTTGTTACTGTTACTGGTTACTGCCGTATTTGTGGGTCTTCTTTGATTCCAGGCTTGTGGCAGCCAGGTGAAGTCAGTGTCTTGAATGTATAATTAGCATTACTCCCAGATATACAATTGATTTGCATTTGACAAATTTGCTGTGATATTGCTCCTGCAGCACATTTCCAAATATTATATGTATTTATTGGTCTCTCTAGAGATTTGTCCGCCAATTTGTATCACAGGTGTGTGACATTATTCCCATATTACTGTACAATATATATCCTCATTAAAGCAACACTCTCAGTCACCATATAAACAAGCGTTCAATTCACTGCGGTTTACCACATATACCACTATGTACACTGCAAAAACTTAACCTCTCCACAGCAAGTACCATGCAGTGTCTCCTCGCTCATAGCAGGTGGGTATACCGCAGGGCCTCTGGCTAGACTGCAGGAAACAGAGGAGGTTTTACCCCCATGATGTGAAGCACACTTGGTCCACCGGACTGCAAGCTGTGGGTAAATAGACTTGTAGCCTTGAGAAACGCCTTCGGAAAGCCATAGGGTAGGGAAATAAAACCTTACAAAAATCTGCTGGGTAGCCCCAAAGTTGTTTGCTGATCAGCCCAGCATCTAAAGCCCTGCTCTGCTTTCCTTTGGATCACACCAGTCGAGAGAGGGGGTAGGTGGCACTTACCGCTTGCCCAGTCCCACACCTCTGGAGTGTCTTAACAGCAGAAGAATCAACATGGGAGGCAGAAGTCTCAAAGCATACGCCCATCTCCAGCTAGGCAGCTCAAATGCTAAAGTCTTCCCGCTACGGCTTGGAGCTTAACTAAACAAATGACTCGACAAGCACACCCAGCAAACGCAGCACCAGGTACAGGATCTAGCTACTGCAGATTGACGACAGCAGGAAGACCAGACTTTAATGGATCGTGAACTTAAGATCACATCCTAATGTGTCTCACCTGTTCATAGATAGTGACACCTGTCTGCTGTCGCTCCTGTCTCATCGGATTTGACCTATACTTATTCCCTGGACTAAAAGTGTTGCATTTATAATTTTGTTCAGTGTACTTATACCGTGTTTTGCCCCCATCGCCTTTTTAAAATACAATAAGGGTGTTTTCACACCTACTTTGTTCGGTCAGGACTTTAAGACTTTTCAGTTTGGTCCGACCCAAAATAGCAGGTGAGAAAGCTGCCTCGGTCCGCGGTCCAGTCCAAAGGACCAGAGTTTGGTCAGACCAAAAGAGGTGGTCTCAGACTGGATCAAACTGAGCCATGGTTCGCTTCGTTAGCAGCATACACTTTCTGTATGGTTCAGACTTTAGGACCAATTACTAAAAATGATCTGTGTAGCACGCAGGGAGAGGAGGAGACTAACTATTTAATTCCAATATGCAAATAAAATGTAAACTGTTGGAAAAATAATACAATTGTTGCACTACAAGGTATTTGGCGAAGAATTTTCAAGTAGGCTACTGCGCAGGACGTTGGTATTCGGTTGGTAGTAAGGCTGTCATAATTTAATAGCGGCAACGAAATGAATAGCAAATATGTTAATTAATTATTTTCCATTGATTCCATTCATAAAAAGGCATTAGGTTTGTTCAGTGGACTGAACGTTCAATTCACTTTTTCACTGAAGACAAATTTCCTAGGATACGTTTTAACGTTCTTGAACTACTTTCGAAGATGTTTGCTAAATGCACTTTCGTATGCAACTTGAGTGTTGCTCAATTACATGCAGGATATAGCCACATATTTGCCTGGGTGTTTTATAAGTAGCTGTAGGTCGATTCAGTGCCAGTAAATTACGCTTTCAGTACCACCGTTAGCATTTGTTTAATGTGTTGTAAACGTCCATCCTGAATGCAAGGATATAAAAATAAATAGAAGGCTACCTGCCGAATTGACAACACGCCGACGTCAGACGCACGTATCTACAAAACAATAAATCTCTGGTCTGCTTTGATGTCTCAGCCGTCATTGGCTTTGACAAAAGAGGCTGAACACTGACTTTGCAGGGTAGCAGGACAGGCTTCTCCAAGATGGTAGCCTATAACGACCAACCACACTGAGTCTGAGACTCACTTATGTCCAGTGCACATTATAGCTACAATATATGTTACAGGAGGATATTCACAGAGACACTATAGCCCATAGGCTATGCTGGGGTGGGCCCTACACATGCACATTACAGCCTGATTGTTGGGAATCAGTCCTGTCTCCTGCAGCAAGGTTCAAGACAGAAGCTTTCAATTAGCATTGCAACTCAATACTGTAGCACCATTTAAAATGAATGTTCAATATTTCAGAGGACACAGTCATTTATAACTTTAATGTGTTCATCTATTCGGGATATGTCTGCATTCCACTCATATACAGTGTGTGTGTGTGTTTGTAAGACATCAGTAGTTTATGTGTGTGCGTGTGCGTGTGTGTGTGTGTGTGTGTGGTGCTGACCAAGAGTGTGCCCTTGGCAATCAGACGGTGTGTGAAAATTATAAACCTTGTAAATCCTTTTTATTCTGAAGGATTATCAGAGCATGTGTCAGAGGGCAAATGACAACAGCATCTGCCACATGTGCTCCAAAGCCTCTTCAGCGCAGCTGAATTGAAAGTGGCAATCACATGACTCCCTCAACCCAACGCAATGTCATTAGCTTAGCGGCTAACAGAAGACAGGCTATTCTGTGAATCAGGTACATTTTTCTGCTGGTCATCTCAATGTGTAACACACTTTTGACATATTTAGCTCACCCAAATACATACACACGCATGCACACGCACACACACACACACACTTGAGCATACACTGCGCAAATACCACATTATTATGTATCTATATTATGTGTGCATTTGGGCATACACAAATAGCATACATTTACACTAAAATATACACTAATGCACACACCATACAAAAGAATATGATCAAATCCATGTTGAAATTATTTTTTTTAATGTAAATTTGTATTATTAAAAAACAAAACAAGAAGGTTTAATCTGCAAAAGCCCATTTCAATTTAGCGCTAAGATTCTATCTGCACCCAATCACAAGCCTGAACATATACAAATGCACCAATCAGAACACACCTTTGCCACCTCCATCTATAGTCTAGGCTAGTTTAGGCAGCAACAGGGGGGCAGGGTCTGACTCTAGGCCGGAAGCAGCAGTGACCTGTGGCGACAGGTGGTACTGCAGGCAGAAGAACCAACTGCAATACACACTGCCAATTAGACGCTCCCTCAAAACATGAGCCATCTGTGGCTGTGTGATGGAACTGCACATTTTCGAGTGGCCTTTTATTGTGGCACACCTGTGCAATACTCATGCTGTCTGATCTGCCACACCTGTGAGGTGGATGGATTATCTCGGCAAAGGAGAAGTGCTCACTAACGCAGATTTAGACAGATTTGTGAACAATATTTCACAACTTAAGTGTCCATAGAGAAAGTATTAGGTCTTTGAGATCAGCTCATGATGAATGGGGACAAAAACAAGTGTTGCGGGTATAATTATGTTCAGTGTATATTGTGAAGCGAGTGGAACTGGATGTTCCATTTACCATTTGAGTATGTCAATGCTGCCTGTGTTCACATGTATCCTCTATCAATGCTTATTTATGGATATTGACCAACAACCATGTAATTAATTTACCAAGCAAAGCTAATTCAGCTACTCAGCCATTTAATGTATTTCCCTATGTGATGTGACACATATAAAACATAAACCATTTGTTATCAATTTAGCAGAAGCTTAAAGATGTCAATGAATGTGGCTTTACATTGTGGCAGATACTAACAATGGAAGTTGGCCTAGGATTTGCTATACAAATCCTCCTGTTGGTTAAATAAATACTTTGTTATTCCAGACATACTGTGCCATTTGACTGGAAGATTTAACGTAAACAATATAACAATACCTTACACTATGGTATGGAATGGATGGAGATTATAGTTTTTATATTTTAAATGTTGTATATATTAACAAATAATTTATTTCTGTTCCAGTTAAGTCCCATTAGAACATTGTAGTGCACTTTGAGGAACAATGCTTCTCTCAATCCTAAGTGTCATGAACCTGTGATAAACTGGTGTCCTCCAGTACAGTATGATACAATATACCTTCAGTTATATCTAGGTCTGCCAGACACTTTGGAGTACTGTTTTGTACCTGCCTTCTAATGCATACATGTACAGTACTAGACATCATACCAACTTCACCAACCTATGTGCTCATGCAACAGAAGTCCCGTTAATGCTCTGACATAGACTCACTACTGCTGTTGCAAAACTGTACGTTTATGTACGTCATCACTGTTTGTAAACAGTAAATGGGTCTATATTTTGTATAGGCTATAGCTTTATAGAACATCGAATCTCCTAATGCCCTTTTTTATAATGAATTGTACCTTGTGTGGATTTTTTTCACGAAATGCACTTCCTACACAAAAGATTTGATTTAACTAGAGAGAAGATAGAACCTGACCAAGATGTCCCTCCCGCAACCTCTGGCTCTCCACAAAGCAACTCTCATCAGGCCCCAGTCAGATGGCAAACACCATAGCACTCATAGCAGGCACTGAAGACAGCAATCCCATCACACTTATAGCAAACATATAGCAAAACAACCACAGCCACAGGAGGTAATTATGGCCATGCAGTGGATCTGTCTAGCTGAGCGTGCTTTTAATGTTGGGCTCTTTATGGGATGCAATGTCCACCCTTCAGCCGTACTGCAGTTGAGCTGACTATATGGAAAGGAAACAGGTACACAGCTACTGTCTCATCCCATTTCCCAATGAACTCACGCAGAGAATAAATAGATCAAATAAAATATCATACCTGTATTTTTTATTTATTTATTTTTGCAGCCGTTTGCAACATAATGGCACGCACGACGCTCACACTTTAAAGGATGGCATGAACAATTCTCTTTCCTTGATGTCCTTGTGTATAGTACTGTAGAATAGGATTTTTGAAAGGTTTTGCGTGCCTTAGCATAAATGTTAATGAAAAGCCCCAATACTCATGAAACCATGCAATGATGCAAATCAATTAGTTATCTCCCTTCAGGTATCTCTCTCTTTCTCTCTTCCCCCTGCCAGCAGCTCTGGTGATTTAGATACACACAAGATTTTTCTTTCTCGCTTTTTCCTCATCTGTAATCTTTCATTTAAATTCAAATGGAGTTGAATGGATAGAGGGGGGGAAAAGTTCACCACAAGAAGACTAAATTAACAGGGAAGAGCCACCTGTCTCGTTCCCTCTCTTGGGCGTGCTCTCTGCCCACCCCGGGCCTCGTCTCCGGCCAAGGAAATCCAATTAGGAAGCACTCAACATGGCTGACAAGAGCTGCTTTCTCCCGCCTAAACGCCCTTCTTCCTCATGATAGACGGATGGAGGGAGGAATTAGAGAATTAAAACCTCCACGTGGCGTGACCATACACATGAATACACACATTTGTGCATCTACACACATACGCACACGCACACACACACACACGCACACACACCCACACACACACACACACACAACAACAACAGACTAGAGGAATATCAGTGAGCAGGCAGGATGAATAAATAACACATGCAGACACTAAACACATTAATTCACTGACATATGAAGTGGCAGACAAACCCACATATTGATAAACCTTGCAGTGACCATTTTAAGATAATAGCACAGTTAAAAATCTTCTCTTTTTCATTAAAGACAATCCTCCAGCTATACAGCCCAATATCTGTCACCCCATTTCATTTGTATCAACGAAAGACACACACACACGCGCGTATGCACAGATGGCCATAAAACACTCACAAACACACACACCTTATTTGTACCATTCATCAGACGGCTCACACTCCTCTTCTGCTTTTCATCTAGCATTGATCTGCGGAGCGACTCGGGAGAAACTTTAATGGTATTTTACCTTGCAGCTCTTTCTTTACACAGAAATAAATGGTCTCTCAACTGTATGACACGCACACACACACACACACACACACACACACACACACACACACACGCACACACACACACAGAGAAACTCCTAATAACGCATTAGGCCAAGTGAACATTTTTATGAGCTGGTAAATAAATCATATTTAATAGGACTTGATTAGCACTCTTCATGCTGTAAAAGGATGATGGGACAAATCATATAAAATGTACGTATAGTCAAATTATGGGTTCAAATCCTTGTGTTTGTCATTTGGTGCATTACAAAGAACTGCCGACCATATTCCATATTGTTAAAGAACAGAGTGGTTGGACAGTTTCTTCAAGTGTACCTTTTTTCATTTATGTTCAAAAGACTGTGTATATAGGTTCAAGTAAAGACAGTAAGTTACGTTTGTTGGAAATGAATAATTCCAGCTTTAACAATGTTGACACAATGTATAAACTGACTGTGGAAATAGACTGTGTATAAACCAATACAATATGTTAAAACATTGTGTGTTTCTGTGTGTGTGTGTGTGTGTGTAACGGTCTGGTCCGCGCCGCCGACGGGCAGCTCACCCCCTCCCGCCGTTACCGGGGCCTGCGGGCTCCCGCCCTCGGTTTCCAGACGTGCACTTCCCCAGCGCTCCTTGTCTCACGGGTGTTTGCACTGATTGCTTATTGTGCTTTGGTATTTAGGTTGGGGCTTTTGTTTGTGTCCTTGTTGGTTATGTTTCCTATACGGTCAGTGTTTGCGTTTATGCCTTATTAAAAGCGCATTGTTTATTTCGAAACCTGCGCCTGGTTCCCACTGTACCTTGCCCGCTCCCGCCGTTATGCTGTGTATGTTAAAAACAAGTAGCATGTGGGCTTCTTTAGGCATGTGTACAACGGCAAAGCATAGCTGTTTATTCAAATAAGGAAATACATTTTCTTTAAGCTAATCAGGATTTGTTCTATGCTGCGTCAAGTGCTATTATCCCCACTTGGTTGTTGTTATCTTGAACTCTATAGGCTGATTGCTTTGTCTATTTCTTTCAGCAGCGTGGGGTTAATGCCAAATGTACTTGCTAATGTTACGAGGTTGGCATTTAACAACAACTCTGAGAGAATTTCTGAGGCACTGGCTGTTTGGATGTGTGTTTGCAGCATGCCGGTAGTAAAAGCTGTTTAATTAGGCTGTTTTAATTAGGAGGCAATTTGTTTAGGTGCCACGAGCACTGGTTTCCAAACACATAGCCGCTGCTCTTTATGTGTGAATTAACACACGGCTCTGACAGGCTGGTGGTATTTTGTATTTTTGCTTTATTGCATGACAGACACATCAATGAGGAAACGGTCTGTCCTGTGTCTGGTGTGAATCTGTGTATAGTGATCAAAGTGCTTAGGAAGACTTGGAAACAATGACATTAAAACAAAGGGTTTAGAAAAGACAACCACAGAGAGCATTACTACAATATAAGTGGAGGAGACCGGTGCTCAGCCTTCATTGCAGCTTGTGTAAACATAAGAGGCAGGGTGATTTCACTACAGACGCATGAAACACAATTAAATGGTTCCCTTCTACATTTCAGAATGTATCATCCTGACTCAAATCCAAACATAATTGTACAACACCATATACTTTAATACTCACTGAAAAATGTCCTTAAAATTCCTAAAAGTGACACACACACACACAGGCACATACATTGCGGGCCAAGTTGCTTGATAACAAGGAAGGCCATTAATAATCGATGCACCATTTTAATACCTATTCATCAATCAGAATATTTATGGGGCATAAAGACATTCCAGATGGGGCAGATATGAGCTACATTTCCATGTGCTTACTTCTCTAACATGTGGATGGAGAGGATGCAACACACGAGTAAACAATCCATTTAAGACAAGGCAATTGTTTGTTTTTAATTATTTTGCGTTTTTTCTATATCTATTGGTTGTAGTACTTTGTATTAGAGCTACTTTATTTATTTGAGTTTCTATGAGCTGGCGCTTATTGCTGTCCTTGTTTTGGCTGAAATTGTTAGACATCAATCATTCCTGAATCACACGAGTCACTGAGGAAGTCATTATGTTTATTCATATATTCTCTCTTAAAGATTGAGTCAGCGATTACAAGCAAATACATTTCACTATAGCTGCTCATTCTGTGTGTGCATTGAATTTAAAGGTGTTAGTGCACACTACTCTGGCTCCAGAATTTGGACCCTACCTTTAAAGAACTTGCAGGTTAGAAATGTCACTACATTCATATATAGCCTAATATTACTTTTAAACGTAGATGTTTTACGAGACATGAAGGAAGAAACGTTTGCAAAAAGTCTGAATTTTAAGCAGGTCTCTTAATTTTCCAAAAAGTTACATTTTGTCACATGGGTGAGACGTCTCTGCCACTTACCTATTACCCGCTGTGTTGTCTCGCAGAGCCAGCCTATACATAAGTAAAGCCTGGGACACAGCGCTGGCTAGCTACGTTAGTACCTGTCTACTTGAGAAGCGAGATACTTTGACTGACATGCAGGACGACCAGCTACGTAGCTCAATGACCAAGTAGAACACCGGTACATACTTGTGAGTGACAATGCTGTCAATGCTGACAGCCAGTAATCGACATTATTACATGTGTATATAAAAAGTCTACACACCCAAGTAAAATGCCAGGTTTTTGTTATGTAAAAGAATGAGACAAAGATAAATCATGTCAGAACTTTTTCCACCTGGGGGACCTATAATGTGAACAATTCAATTAAAAAACAAACTGAAATCATCAAAGGGGGAAAAATAATAACCTGATAACAAATTAACCAAATAAACACCTCATTCAAATGAGGCTTCTAACAACCTTGAATCAGGCGTGTTGGAGCATGGAGATATCTAATACATGCAGGGTGCGGCCCTCCAGGACCAGAGTTGAATAGCCCTGCTTTATTGTATGTACATTTTCCAAGCAAAAGCATTTAACTGTAATACGCACAGTCACATAAGACTGGAAATTGAATGGTTTGGGTGTTGTAAGTCAGTGAATGTAGGAAAGTAATGTGGAATACTGTGGTACCACACAGCAGATAAGACCTCCCAGATGTGGCGACATGCAATCAAAACCCTGCTCCTTAGTGTTATGAGATAGTGGGTCTACTTCAACAGTCCAGATCATTGTGCAGTAAGCTACAGTATATAGGAGGGGTTTCCAAGTTGGAGGCCATTGGTATGCTGAGTTCCTAACAGAGAGATGCCTTGTTTTGTAAAACTGTGATGGCCGTGACTACAGCCACACATTTAATTTAAGTACCTGCACCACACTTACACATACCCACATGTTTACTATTATTTTCTTTATTTAGTTTCTTGGTTAAACAAGTGCACGCATTTGATTAAGTTATGTCTAAAGTTTCTTTCAGTTAACATGGTGTGGTGTGGTGTGACCACATCAATGGCAAAGGAGAGTCTGATCAATGAAAACAACTTTTATATTATCCAAACAGGAAGTGGCTCAGGATAATTCATCCTGTTGGGATTGGCGGGGGTAGTGTATGTTTTGATATGACGAGTAAGATATTATGTTATGTTTAACAGTAGCCATATTGTATGTATATGGGTATATTAATTATATAACTTCACTGGTGTCGAAGGTAATATTAACGTTGGAATGTAAATTTCATCATGTTGTATTCTGACCCCTTTGGTTTGGCTAGCCTGTGTGTGTGTGTGTGTGTGTGTGTGTGTGTGTGTGTGTGTGTGTGTGTGTGTGTGTGTGTGTCATATATTTAGGTCAGTGTTGGGGTCTTTTTTGTGTGTTATTGTAGTTTCAGTTGACCTCATGTTAATTTTTGATTTATTAAGATGTATTTTTGCGTAGTAAGTTTTTTGTCTATATTCTTGTTTTTTTTTGTTTGTTTTTTGCCCATCCTATAAGTTGTACATACTTTGGGTAAATACACCTAATTATTAATTTTACCTTGACATGCACCCTGTTTATTGCTGGCTCGGTCCCTCACAGAAACAATGTATTTTTAATTTTTTAAACAATATCATGGACTATGGCTTGTAGCGGTTCCAGTTTGAATTATATTTGATTTCTCAATGTTATTAATAACAATAGTATTCATCACATAATTGGATGTAAGTCCCAATCAACAGAAAATACAGATAATGTACACATGATATTTGCCAATGTTTGGATCAATAATACCAATATCCAATATTTACCAACCAAAGCACTCTTTATTGATGTGTATAAAACAATACTTTTGCTATTCAAACAGCCTATCTCAGTGGTATTATACCTCATTAAGGTCTTAGCAGTTGCATGAACCAGATAGGGATGATTTCCCTAAGTATCTAAGATTAATGCTACACCTCTGGCATTTATAACACTGTAATATATTGTCTTAAACATTCACTGTTCATCACCAACCCAGAGGAGTTCATATTAATTCAGATGTGACATGGTTTTTATTTCCACATAGCAGCCTGTCTGGCTGAATTTCATATAACCAGCAATGTCGCTTTGTGAAGTCAGGAACTTGAGGTCCCTGCGGTCAACAGTGATACTGTTTAATTAATGCTGTTCCAATGACAGCCGTCACAACACTGGCCCGCTAGAGAGGGCTTGTTCCGTTTTCCGCCACGCTTAGTTTTGTTCCTGCTATTATGAGGTTATCGCTTTCACGAATCTGCCTCTAATCCTCTCAAATGTAACTCGGCAGTTGAGCAATGGTGTGTGACTCGCTCCTGGAGAGGAGAGGGAGAGGCCGGATATAGGCGATAGACTCCTGTCGACTCGTTTATGGAAATGGGCCATTAGCGTACGATAGAGGAAAACGATACGCTAACAGAACTGTCTCTGGATGCTTTTAATCAGAGAGTCGTCATGGTCATGACAGCCCTTGTTAAGAAATATCCCAGCTTTGAAACATTGAATTGAACATGAATTGGTACTACGGCTAATGCTAAGTTTTTAACATATTTGAATAACTTACAGATGGGCGGCATTATGCAGCTGAGTATACATTTTCAGTACTTCAGAGAAATTAATCTTAAAATCTGTGTTTAATCAAAAATTCATGAGATCTACTGTAGATACAGAGATCAGGAACACTTGCTAGCATTAAAGCCCTCCCACACATCTACTGCTAATTGAAAGTAATTTGAAACTTCCACGCCTGAAATTCTACATTACTATTTATGTTATATGTACAGTATATTTCTGTGGACCACTGGATAATTGAACAAACACATTTTAATAATTATATCAGATAATCACATATCCTGTGACATATCTTTGATATCACGTTGATGTCCACTGAAAATAAATAATGCATCACAATGATGAAGAGCAGAGCGGAGGGAAGATGGAGGCCCCGAGGTGCCCGGCTGCCAACCCTGCCAGCAACCATGACGCTCAGACGCTGCATGGGGTCAGAGAGCAGCCCACAGGCAGAGAGAGAGAGCATGGGTGTTCAGGTGAGAGGAACGCCCCAGGCCTGGAGGGTCACTGATGGAGGCAGACGTGTAGAGGTCAGAGACAGGGTGAGAGAGAGAGAGAGAGAGAGAGAGAGAGAGAGAGAGAGAGAGAGAGAGGATAGAAACATAAATCCATCCTTTTTAAAAGAAGCGATGGAAGTACAGGAGGAACAGAGTGGACAGATGGGGTGGAATAGCAGACAGGAGGGATGAAAAGAGGAGAAAACGTGATTTGAAGGGCCGTGACCTCAAACAGCAGATTCCATTACTTCTCTGTACAGCTCACAACTCCACACACCGTCAGCAACGCTCACCCTCTCTCTTTCACTCTCTCACACACACACACACACCAAATAGTACTCTCTTGTTCTCACACACACGCGCACACAAACACACACACTTCAGCACAAATACATTCTTGTTTTGCCGTCACACCGACTCGGCAACACGACCAAGCACACAAACACAGGAACCCAGTTGTTCACACACACACACGTGCACACACATGGAAAAACAGAGATACTGTATCCCATGGTCAGGAATAATGAGAAGCTAATGGGTTGTGGATTGGTCTGCTGCTGAGTGGCTGATACCACCACACAAAGATGGAGAGACAGACACTATGCAGCTATATGGGATTCAAACATAGAGTACAGGAAAAAAACAACATAACTCTTTTGTAATAGGAGGGTTTGTGCGAACGTGGGATGATTAAGAAGACGTGACAGATGATTCTTTTTTTTTTTAATCAACTTTCCACTAGTCACCGCTAGTGGAAAGTTCCGGATCTTCTGCGTGACCCGGATCTCTGACTCTCGTTCACTGTAAAGAACCGGATCTTTAAATTAGTATTTTGGTTCTTTTGAGTTTCTGTCGTTCAAGATGGTGTCACATGAGCAAAGAACCGAAGATCCAGATAATTGTATTCATCTCAGTCCGTCTGAATGTCTGTCACGTAAATGATTTATATCCTCAGACTAAGGATGTCACAGTTGAATGTGTATCGGGTTGTTGCCTCACCATGATAAGCGTTTCACTTTTGAACGTGGAGATCGCCGCTATCAAAACCACAACATTTAACATTTATAAATAATTCACTCAGTGGATTGATTCATGTTATTATGTTAGGCTACTTGCAAATTGACATTTAGTAACATATATGATACACTTTACGGAGCATGGTTCACTTGAGTCTCTTGCTCACGCTGGTGCACGTGATCAAAAACACACACCAGAGGAATCATGTCCAGTGATTCTCTTGAGTCCTGACTCACAACGTAGTAGTATTAACGAGACCAACATACGAAAGACTCATAGAGCTGGATCTTTTCGTTCAACAATGAATCAAATATTAAAATTGCAATGTGATTAAAAACAGTTCCTTGCGCTAGGCTATTGGAAGCATTTAGTGTGCAGCTGCATTAGTAACAATATTGTTTGTCATCATACAGCGGGCGGTGGGTGGCGGCAGCACTCTAGTAGAATCAATGTCTCAGAAGACCCGAAGACTCATTAGCTTGCAGGAAACATGAGTTCTGAGTCAGTAAAAAGATTAGTTCATTTTGAACGATTCGGTCACAACAGACTCATCACTACTCTGCACTAAGATTCTCTGGTAACAATTGAGGTGAGAAATGGGTAATGCTAGTAATTGCAGATGGTTGGGCTTGGTTGAGTCCACCCAAGAAACATGTTAGCCCCATCTTAGCCCCACCATGGAACAACCAAGATTACTGCGGCATTACTGCATGTTCCTCTCTATTAATTGCTGCGTGGAACTGGCGGGCGCATTGCCGTGTATAGTGATGCAGTGTCGCACACATGGCGCCTATCTGAGTTCAATAGCATATCCATTCAGTAGTCTATCCCCATTGATTTCAGCTTATGTTAGCCTGGCAATTAAATGGATTTAACCAATCACAGCAGACGGCAAAATGGACTGCATTTATAGCGCTTCTTTAACTTTGCGGCCCCTCATATCCATTCACACAAGGATGTCAGGTATGCAAGGATGTCAGCAGTTAGGTTTAGGTGTCTTGCTCAGGGACACCTCGACACTAGGTGAGGAGTTAGCAGGATTTGAACCAGCGCCTTCTATATCACCCATCACCCCGCTACTTACCCACAAAGGGCGTATTGTAACGATCTCCAACACATATTTGAACTGGATCACTTCTATACTGAAACAACGCCTGTTTCTGCTACTCCTGGCCTCTATTGCTTACTATTAATACTATTACTTTATACTTTATCTGTGTGCGTGCGTGCGTGCGTGCGTGCGTGTGTGTGTGCGTGCGTGCGTGTGTGTGGGTGTAAGTGAGAGAGAGAGAGAGAGGAATAGTGTGAGTGTGAATAGAGGGACAATGGTTATTAATTGGAGAGATGATAAACAGATGTGTGGAATAGTGTTAATATTATTGCCTCAGTAGTAGTGGAAGTCAGTGTTTTGTTATCAATGTAATATTAGTGTGTAATAAAAAGAGGCTGTGCAATCATCTAACTAGCATCTACCAACCTAATGTCATTTCTAGCCACTGAGAGGAAAAAGGCTATTGTGCATGTATTCACATTGAAATGCAGATGTTTATTTGAGACCATGATTTAGCCAATGATGATTGATGATGATGATGATTCTGCCAATGTGTAGGTGTATTCCTCAGTTTGTGTCTTGTCCTACCCCTGTGTTTTAACCCCCCTCCACTCCCCTAAATATCTTATTTTCCACTGTACGGTACCTGCTCAATACTCGCTTTTAGAATCTTTTGTATTCCATTGGGCATAAATTGGGGATTGTACCTGGTACGAGTTATTATCCACAACTATTGATTTATCAGAGAGAATCATAACTCATTATGTTGCACGGAACAGGACATACCCCAATCAATGACAACCCACAAAACCACGTTGTGTTCAGTTGAGGAGGTGCGAATATTCTTCTGTTTAGTTGCCAAAAGGTTCATTGCTGTATAGGAAAATACACATATATATATATGCTGTAAAAGGTCTACCGAGAAGCTTCTGATCTGTTGGCCGTCTGCACACGGCTACCACACAACATTCAAACAGTAGGAACAAGTACAAAAAAGAAATGAATAAATAAAAAGAAGGAATAGAGACTTCAGGTTATAAATGACAGGAGTGGTTTGAATAGTGTCATCATTAGGACACTGTACTATCACTGTTACTATGCAGTCAATAATTAAGTAGCTGGTGGAAAAGTGTAGATATCGAATAGCGTCATGTTGAGTCAGTACCATTCTTTAAGGAAATGTTTCATGGTTTTATCTAGATAAATATGGATATTAGCCATGTGACGCGCGCACACACACACACACACACTGACACACTGTATGTTTGCATGTGAATAACCAGCGTACAGAATAGTTCAATCACCATTCACGGATAATAAATTCCACATCATCTTAATAAATGTTTTGAAAAGGCAAAGCTTTTCCACACAGAAGCCATTGTGATGTTGATTTGTAGGTCTATTGATGCAAACGAGTGTTTCTGATATTTCTGCTTTCTCAAACAGGGAATTCTATTTCTGTTTTATCATCTTGGCAAATCTGCTGAATCAAAAAATGATTCTAGCAACATGTGACCTCTGTGATTTTGCTCAGATTGTTTACATGCTAGTTTGTGTGAATAGACACTTTGGGGTGAGAATCCATAGGCACACTGTGTTGCTGGCAACACTGGAATAGGAAACCTGCTGTAATACAGTAAAAAAAAAAAGCCTGCAGTTTTTAAGTTAAAAAATAGCTTTGACATATTAAAGCTAACTATGGCTTATGTTTGAGCTTGCTTAGTCTAAATGAAATTGTGTAAACTTGCGAAAAAGTGCTTAGAAAAGGAAAATATAAAATGAAACAAGTGAACTCCCACTGGGAATAAAGCAGTCTTTGACAGAGACACATTTTAATGTTCTCGATCAGCCAGAACCTCTTCATTCGTGAATGTTTAATGAACTTCCCTACAGTCCATCTGCACTGGAGCCAGACACCGCTGTTACAGCTGTTCAGTGTTAATGGAAACCGGCTATGGAAAATATACGATTTCAAAAACAGGATTTTGCTAAAACACCATAAATACTCATACTTGTCTAAAAGCACATACTGGAAACTCAGTTTAACCCAGTAATCACCCATTTTCCCAATAAAATGAAAATGATGGCACAAATCCAATCCTCCGACCAATAATGGATACCCATTAAGCAACCCACAAGGGGCTAGCGATTTTAGAGTGATTTATAACCATGCAGACAAACCTCTCTATTCTATTATAGGGACTTCAGATTTTTTTCTCGTCAATCATAGTTTCCCACACAATGTAATTAGAAGTCAGCTTTGAATTCTGCTCCTGATCACGTGTTTCATCAAATGCAGCTCTGTGATCAAGTTACATTTCATTTAAATGACAATCCATTAGACTGCATCATTCCATTACACAACAATTGTTTCCGCACATCCATCGATTGTTTGTATGTAAATTGAATACAATTTACATACAATATTGTATTTAATCTTGTTAGGTCATAGCTCTTTGTTGTCTAGTGAAAGGAGCAACATAAATGTTTTCTTGCCTGTGAACTTTTTTGTAATATAAAACTTTTTCCATGTTGCAGTTTGAAAAATATCACAGAAAAAGAATAATCTCAGAATAAATGTCTAGAGCTGACACAGTAAATACATGTTTAAACACTGCTTTAGCACACGGCAGACATAAATGAGCATCAATGCTGTGAATATACAGTAACCTACCGTTAACCCGTTTGTTATTGTTTGATGAAGTTCATTGGCATAAATTGTGGCATTCCAATCCCATATTCATGTCAAGTCAGGTTTATGTACTGTATACAGCAAAGAATCACATTACAGGCTGCACACATCACAAGGAAACACATAGCACCCCCTTCACCTGCTCCTTGGGAATGGAAGGGAGGGATACCACCTTTCCGAGATGGTTAGGATGCAACTGATGCCAAGAGGGCAACAACAATTATCAATGATATATTGAATTATAGTATGTATGACAGTGTCCAGGCAAACCCAAACTCATACAGTACATTGTATGAATTAAGTTGTGTCATGGTCAGTCTAATGTAATAATCTGGATAGTCAAGGTGTTGGTTACCAGATCCCCTTACTTAAGCCTGTTTAATCATGCTCAATATTGATTATTGTAGCACCTGACCCTCATCTGTCTGGCTTGTCGGATGTGAATGAAACGCTTGCATTTTTATTTCAGTGTGTGTCCGCAATGTCTCTGAGTCTATACTGTATGTGCCCAATCACTGCGTAATGACATGAGGAGTCTTCCGCTAATGTTGTACATCTTTTTTGTCATCCATCAATGTATATTATTTGAAAACACAGAAAACACCCTCGTCACAGCAGAGTGGCGGAAGGTCTTTGCGACAAGGCATTGGGGCTCAAGAAAGATGATATTGCTCCCGCAGAACATTTCAGTGCTGTTTAAGGTTATTACACTAGACTGCTGATGACAGAATTGATGGGTTTCTGCTACAGTGAAAACTCTCAGGCACAAGGCTTTGATTTTAGATATGGAAACAGGCGTTTGCTGCAGAACTAATTTCTTCTATAATTACTACAATAAACACCAATGTTTAAAGGCCACAGGCTAACAGCAGCAGATCATATACAATGGTATTAGAAACATTACCAATGTCTGACATTAATCATAAGAGCAGTAAAATATCAATCCGTATACGGTATACAACAAGAGAACAACCCTTGCAGCACTATGTGTCCCATTCTTATTTGGTGCAGGGAAACATCATTCGATGGGAAGTCAGTACGGTCACAGTCACCCAACAGAAATGTTGTTTTTCTGAGAGCGAATATACATTTCACTTGGCGTGCATAAAGAGCATGTCTATTAGTATGGACTGTACAGTAAACAGTGTGTCTTGCAGGGACAAACACATTCTAATTACTCATTTAAGGTGTATATATATATACAACTGCCAGTATACTATACTTTTCACCAGTGCGTGTTGTGAATGAGGGCAAAACACTGTGGCAGGGGGGCAATAATCCAAGATTAGTCGTGAATAGTCCTTTTTTTTCTCCCCTTCTAAAATGATCCAGACGTTGAAGAGACATTGCTGTAAACTGAGCGTAGGCTACTGCTTAGTATGAGTTGATAGCTTCCATCAGTAAATAGTGTAGGTCTATATTACACAACGGACAGAAGCAAGTGCAACTAACTAACTAACCTTTGAGTATGTCCACCATTTCATCTTGTGTTTTCATAAGATTTAAATAACATTTAAGACTGTGAAACAATGTTTATTGGTCTTTATTAAATGTGCTATCAGCCTGGACAAGAGAAGGATATTCCTGTAGGAGAGGAGATGAGATACAGGGAAAGATGAGAGAACCAGCTAAGGAATGGAGGCAATGTGTGGAAGGGAATAAGGTGAGAGGTTAGCAGAGCCAGACAGGGAAATAAATAGAGAGCAGCAGAGAGGAAAATAATAAAACACAAGGACACAGATAGAGGACATGCAGTTATCTATCTCTCTCTTGTTAAGTATTGCAGATCCAGCACTAATACTGCTGGATCTGCATTTAGTGATCTGATTACCTTGGTGTGTGTGTGTGTGTGTGTGTGTGTGTGTGTGTGTGCGTGTGTGTGTGTGTGTATGCCTGTACGTGTGTGTGAAAGAGAGAGTTTCATTGATTTCCCAGGTAAATCAATGGCTACACAAACGAATACTACATTGATGACATGCATGTATGTTTGCAGTGTGTGTGTGTGTTTGTGTGTTGACAGCTCTGTTGCCTCGTTTTCAGTAAAGCAAATGCATTACTATTTCTAGTTTTCTTCTAGTTGTGTTAAATGTAACCCGCCACTATTTGAGAAGCATTATGTGGCAGAATGTAAAGAAAAATGTATATAGCACTTTTCACAGACACAAAGTCGCAAAGTGCCTCACGGTAACAATACACAATGCAGTACACACTAGGGATGTGCGCGGTTAGTCGGTTAAACGGTTAAACACTCGGACCATCGCTAGTCGGCACCATAAATACTTGTCGGTAAAACTTATTATTTTATTATATGATTATTTTTTTGAACGTAGCATCTCAGTCAGTCTCTCCTGCCTCATCCTGAACATGAAACATGCACGACAATCTGTTGACACTGCAAGTGGTTCCTAGTGGCGAGGGAGCGGGGACAAGTGGCATAAAACAAAATGACCTCATTGCATTGACCCACATCCCCAACATATCAACACATTGTTGACACCATGAGACACTAAAGTGCTGCTAACTACCCTGTAACATCTGGACAAGAGGAACACACAGGTAAGAATGCTGTTCACTGACCATCACCCCACAGTGATATTATTTTGGCAGGTTAGAACCCTTACCCTTACTGTTAGGACCCTTACTCTTCTCATTGTATGCTAGAGCTCTCAGCCCTGTAATATCTTCTCATGGATTGTCCTATCACTGCTATGCCGATGACAACCAACTCTACCTCTCCTTCCTCCATCTGACACACAGATCTCAACTGTGATCTCAGTGATCAGTGCTTGGATGTCTACACATCATCTCAATCGCAACTGACAAACCCGAGCTACAGAGATAATATATTATCACAAGGAAGGTGGCACAACTCCTGGTCCAAGCTCGAGTGATTTTATTATTCGAATGCCCTTTCATATTCTCTAAAAAAGAAAGCAGGGTAGTGCCCATGATGATAAGATGCTGTAACTATTCTAATAGACATGAAACTATGTAAGAATTATGCTCTTTTCTTACAATTACTGGTGTGTGACCTGTACAATCGTACTACACGTTAGGTTAGGATAAAAGTGACATTATAGTGAGTTTATCTTTTACCTGGCAGCGTCACAAGCAACTGGAAACAGCACAGTGACCAGTCATGTACCAGCACCATTCTTACAGTAAGCACCACATACAGTATATTACAATATGTATTCACAGGACTGTTATGGACATTTTTGTTTAACTAATTGATTACAATAAATATAATCTGTAAGGACAAAGGGAAAAATGTTTAACTGGCAATGTTGTCATTTAATTAGTGCTTAAAGTATCATCGGAGCCAGACAAGTTTGTTTTCAGATAAGACATGGTTACAATGCTTTTGTTTGGAACTGCCATTCTGGTCTGGTCTTAGTACTGTGTAATGATTGAGCTGACGCATCTGTTTTACTGTAAGACCAGGTAATGTTAGAGAGAAACCTATAGCCTATAAAATGGCAGAAAACAGAAAGTGTTATTACAGTATCAGTCTTTGGGTTGACTGCAGCTGCTAATCTTCTCCATGGAGGATCATAAAACTATATACAAGATATTGGTAAGAGCATTCATTTGACAGAAATTGCCATTACAGAACAGAGCTAATTACAATTATGTGTTTATATTTTATATTATTTAGAGGTGCAATTGTAATTGGCCACTGTGGAGAAACTGATCATACTCTCTTGTTTCAATGGTTAACTGGTCAGGTAACACATGTGATAATGTGAAGTATTAAGGATACATGATTTGTGTGTGTGTGCGTGTGTGTGTGTGTGTATGTGTGTGTGTTTGTTAGTGTGTACACATCTTGATGATGTAGCTGCAGCAGGTGCAATTCCTCATGACCTAAATAAAACAGAAAATGTAAAACAATCAACATATAATAGAACAAATTAGCTTTTATTGTTGCAGCCGAGCTTCCACCATCTCAAAAACCTTTTGTATAATCCTTGGTAATTGTGTATACAGTCAAAAAGATACTCTGCATTAAAGGAGATTTTCTCAACAGAAATGTATTGAAAATATATAAATAAATATTTTTCTACATAAATTGCAAGGAAATATTACACAGCAATCTACTCAAATACATGAGATTCATGATATAGCTGAATGTTTTAGGTTTTATGTTTTATTCATACGGAGAGTAGAATGGTTGATAAAATACAATAGTGGTTAATAATATACTTTGGTTTGCTGTTAAAATATGTATATCTACAATATAGCAGTTTCCACGTACCGTACATTGGCTTGCTGTTTCACTGATACAGAAAATAACTTGACTAATGTATGTGTAACTGTCTAATGTGTTATTCCAAGGCAGAGCTATTTGTGCAGTAAATCTAAGCCACTGAGCAATCACTTCCAGGCCAAAAGAGGTCAATGTACTGAATTTACAGTGCACTGGAAAAGCCTTGCACACGGAAACAGCCATTACCATGACGACTGCAGCCCACTAACGGCAAATAAATAGTTATGTTGCTTTACTGAAACTGGCAGTTATAGCCTCATTCTACCCAGTTTCCCGCTGCAGCAACCTAGTCTAAGTGTTTATGTTTATGCTGCAGTAAGTTGTCAGTGTAAGGCTATCACTGTAGAACCAATGGGCTACTTACAGCATCTTGCTCTGCTTTCTTCTAAAGGGTGTTTTTAGCTGGCTAAAGGGGTCATTTTTGTAATGTAGCCTATATCCTATGCACAGGTAGGATACCCTTAAAACGAAAAATATAAAAAAGTGCCACTATAGTTTATCTGGAGAGTGAATGGCTTCTACCTGACTACACAGAGCAGGAACGTAGCTCTTTTCAAACTTCAGAAAGTGCTGCCGCTAACCCTGACTACATTTTGTAATTTAAACTATTTAAATAGCTATTATTAATTAAGAAATGTTTAAAATGTTCAAACCAAATTGCATTGACTTTAATATCACTCTGGCCTTTAGGCAACTCACATTATTACTTATAGATGTTCTTGTCCCATGGGGAGATTTGTCCCATCTGCTGTGGGTATAGCCAAAATACAAGTTTACTCCTTAGTGCTAGCCACTGTGTCAGGAGGAATATCACATTGTTTCTGTCTCACGGATAGAAGCTTCTGCTGACAAAGAGACACTGTGCATACTGATGCACACCACACATGAGCATTATGGAGGAGAAGTGGGGTGCAGGTAACGGTAAGACAAAAACACAGCCAAGCTCTGATTTATGCTACTGTTAAATGTGTGTCATCGTCACAGCACGAAGTCTCACTGCCAATAAACTGTCCCTCAAACATCCGGTATGTAGTGTGCACACCTTAAGAACACGTTATATGCAGTTCCCACATTGATGTAGGGGTATAATTTCCGGATATCTTTCAAAAACTGTGGAGAAACACTGGTTAATGTAGACTGGAGAGACTGCACAGCAGGTGTTTGTGAACATGATAAATATAGAATGTAGAAAATGTCGCTGTTGATATCTCTTGTATAGCCTGTACTGCGTCTCCAAGCTGCTGACTGTCTCCCTCTCTTGGGGTAGGGTTGCCACCATCTAGGTCTTCGTGTTCTGTCTTTTACATTTGACAGCAAAGCTTGGAATGCTGCTTTTTTTATCATTTATTTCCTCACATATCTTTTCCCCACATCTAAAATGTAAAAAGAGCTCATTCGCCTTACATTTGATTCAATGGTCGTTTCAACCGTGTGAAAACTCTGCTGTTGGGCCAATCAGATTTCAGCAAAAGCTAGGATCAGTCCAAGATGGGAGGGGTCGCTCATACTGTATCTCCCCTCAATATTGAAAGTTTTAGTTTGGCCTAGTCTGGCAGACATAAAGTGATGCGCGGCAGCTGACAAGTCCAGCCAGCTGACCCACTCAAGGAACGTAAAGTTAAACATTACAAATTTAAACATAAAAACTCTCTGACCACTGGTCGGTGCGGCCTGGAATGAACCAGTCGTTTGGGAGTTCTCCCGAACCTCCCAACGGCCAGTTCCCACTGCTTGAATGCTGTACGGTAGAAGCAATTCTCTTTATGTTCTGATCAGAAACACTTTTTAAATTTGTAACATTCAGAATATTATCCTTTTCATTTCGATCTTTGCATCCTCTGCATTTGAAGCTAGTTGTGTGATGAAGGTAATTTCTGATGAAACATTAGTAAAGAAAATACCATTTGCACACAACAGATACTTCATACTCTAGGAAGATGATAAGAAATAAAGCCATTAGAATGAACTGATGTTCAATAAAGTAAAATTATTAACGAAAAGGTGCTATATTCTTTATATTCACAGAAAAAAAGCACAATATTATTTCTCATTGCTATAATTATAATAATATTATTTTTACATGACATACATCCACTCAATATACACAATACAATTCTGTTTGATAAAAATACAGGAAATCATGCAAATATAACACTTTATTTAATTTTTCACAGACATTTTCTTTCAACTCTGTCCTCATTATTCTTACAATAATTGAAACGTGTCATTGCACATCCCCCAACCACTTCCACAACCATTTTAAGCCTGACTTTAAAGACCCACATCACTCCGCAGCCCCGTCCCCAACCCTACTACCAAAGAAACATGGAGATAACAGCCTCAGTAGAAAAGTCATTGTTCCTACAGTTTGTACAAAATTCACAGATTTTTCTCATCTATCTTCATGTGTCTCGTACAGGCAACCAAACTATTGTAAAAATCACACAAAGAATTATATATAAAAAATATTTCACCCAGGGGTGATCAAAATAAACAATAGAAAAAGCTACATATGCTGATATGGATGGATTAACATTTGAATACTGCAGTATGAAGGTTATAGTCACATTTCATTGTACAATGATGTATATTTATACACACATCCATCCCCATGCATGTTAGTAGTAACATTGCATCCTTCTGATCTGTCCTGCCACATTAAAGGTCACTAACCAATTTCAGTAACCATATGGTACAATTATTATCAACTTGTGCACTGTGAAAAGTGCCTCAATCTGCTCAAGTTGGCACTGTTCATGCCACTGCATGTTGTATTTGTGTCATGGTGTGTGTGACCTACAGTATATTTGTTGCAAATCAGTTGATACAGGTTAAAAGAGAGACTGAACTTAAGTGGTTAAAAAACATTAAAATCAAGTGTTGGTTGTCCTCATACATTGTCTCGCTGCAAACCAAAAATATTTAGGATTTTAGAAAAACAATCATTATTTTATTTATACATTTTTATACTGTAATCATGTAATATGGTGTTGGCAACAATGCTCTTTTCCCTCTAGGAAATTTATAGTTTTGCATTTAAGCACAACTTCTGTTACTGTTTATTAATTAATAATTCAGTTGTATTGTATTTCTTTCTTACATGCCTTGTGTATGTGTTCTGATGGCAACACACTGTTTATTATTTTCTTTATGTTTACCCGCATATCTTTGGGGCATTTTTGGAGGCTATTCTCTTGGATTGGGTAGCCGGCTGTCAGAGATGAACATGCGCATGACTGCATTTGACATTGCTGTTGGCAGGTTTAGCGCAAATAGCCTCTGATTTACAACATCAAATTAGCAGTGTAGTAAACTTTCACACAGCAGCTTAAGGGTAAAATATGTTTTTGTCCTTCTCTGTGACCCTTAACCTTTTAAACATCTCTCTCTCTCTCT
>JAODOY010005132.1:0-10566 GCA_025399855.1 Forbesichthys papilliferus
GTAGCCTATTGTAGATTCAGATCAGTTATTCACCATTAAATCACACTTTTACATTTAAGACAAAGAAGTGGTATTTTTTCAAGTACATTTTATTCGTAATTTTGATGCAATTTCGTTTGTGTCGTATATAGCCTATTAAAAGTGTATTATTAATTTAGCATAGTCATAAACACTTTCCAACTATTTAACAAAACAAACAAGGTGACAACGTATACCGTAATAGCAATTCAACGACCTCCAGTTTCTCTTTTTGTTAACTCGATCGTTTCAAATCCACACACAATGTTGATTAATGCCTAATAACTTGTGACAATTTAAAGCGAGAGGGTTGTCCTGTTGTGTTGAAGCAGTCCAGTGTCGTCAGCTCTTATGGGTTCTCCCGCAGGTGTGTCTACTATTACTGCTAGGAGTTACATTCCAGCTCAGCGGCAAAAAACATGCTCGTCATAGGGCGGAGTTAGTTGCTATAGGCTACTAACTTCCACCCCCTCTATCTCGCCTGTGCAATGTACTCGCCGTGATTTGTTAAATCATATCAGTCAGACATGGCAGTTATTCCCTATTTTTAAAAAAATCACACTTTTACATGTAAGACAAATTATAGATAATGTATCGATACACATCCCATACAAATACACACCAAATTAAACGAACTAAAAGCGCACAAATAATAAATGAATGAATAAATAAATAAATAAATATTTTGGATCGAATGCTATAGGCCAACATAGGCATACGGCGTGTAGGCTTACATATTGCCTTGTAGCCTGTAATAGTGTCCAAACCTTCATCAATTTGACTTATTCTGTGGACAATATTTTATCCTGCTTGAACCATGCAGTTACACAATATCTAAAACTCTATTTTCACATTTGTCTGTCTTGATTTGATCCGCATATTGTTAGAGTAAATAACTTTAATAATACACCAGACAAGCACTGCACATTAATTAGCATATTTCCCTCCACAGTGTAACATCAGTCAAAGCATCCAAGCATTTCCAAGTATGCATTGCACTGGGAACATTAGAACACGACATTTTCTACATAAAATATTGTAGCACATGAAGCTGAAACATGTGTGTAGACAAAATAGCGAGTGATTAAAATGTAAACCCAAACGCATCATCATCTGGCCTTAGCAGTTCATTCACATCACAATATGCCTATTCTCTCTCTTATGTATGACACTGCATGTCTGAGCGAACGGATGGATTGTTGCTAGCGCAGAACCACGCCTGCGTGCACCTGTCGTGCATCCATCAGGTTCACCCTCTCTAATTCTTCATCAATGTCGCGTGTGTTTCGACGTGATTCTCATTGGGGGCGAAGCACCACTATAAAGGATTTAGGAATTGGGCATTAAATACATAACAGCGACGTGTTGTACAGGCGTCTATGTTTATTGCATGTTAATTAGAATACGCCGCTTCAGGAGTGTGGGAGCCTCCTGCTTCACGGCTCAACCACATTATCAACACGCGTGTTTGTCCGTGGACGGCATCAGCAACCCCACATGAAGAGACCACAAGTAAGGAGCATGACAATGGCCACAGGTTCAAACACTTTTATAGGTTCGTTGGATGCCGAGTCGTTCATCAGTGATCGCGGTGTGACATGCTTTCCAACTGGAACTGACGTCTTGTTCTGGACAACCACGTTTGTTCTTGACAACTCTTGTCCATCGCAGGTACACACATACTCGCCAGTGTCGTCTAAAGTCGCGTTCATTATGATCAGTGAAGGACGCTCGGTGTCGAAAGTTATCCGCTTCTCGAATTGATCTGTAGCGGGTTTCAGGGTCCCACCCTCGATTGTAGCCACCGGTACCCAGCCACCGCGATCATGATGAGTACACGCGATTCTCTTGCATTCTGAGGTCGAGTTTAACGGCAGAATGATGGAATCTCCTGTTGTCATATTGAATGTCACGCAGAAACATCCATTGAAGAACAATAACATAATTTGGATCCTTGCCATAATGCTTGTGTGTGTGTGTGGGCGGCGCAGTCACGAAATTCACATAGCACTACTGATCAGAAAAATATTAATTTCAGTTATTGTCTATCAGAATACCTTAGTCAGAAACGAATTTCGTCCTCTCAATGTGGTTTATAATAGTCTCTGTAGATCTGTTTTGAGGTGTTCTTATAGAACCCATCACTGTTTTATATGAGCAACTGAGCTGGTTAGCACCTACATCTACAAGACATTTTCATTGGATAGAATGTATTTTTAAATGTACTTTCTTTAATGATCCCTCATACATGAAGCAATGTTTAAGTCCACATAGGTCATTATATAGTCTATAAATACTGAACATCCTCATTTCATTGTTCCTAACATTTCCTTTTTTCCTTATATCCAAACAACCAGCTTGTGCTTCTATTATTTGACACATTACTGACAATAAGAAGGCCATACAGTATAATATATTATTGTTTATAATTACTGTATAAGATGTGTGTATATGTATGTAGTTCTCTTGTGTATGTTGGTATTTAACATTTAGGTGTATGTGTTTTATTGTTTTATAATGGACCCTGCGTTAATGATAACAATGATACTAGACTTAGGGGAGTGTGGTTAGGCCTGGAGAGAGAATCTGTCTGTGTGCATGTAACTGTTGTTTCACTTGGCTTGACATTTTGTGTGTGGCTAGGACTGACAGAGATGGGCGTTGGCACCTTATGGCCAAAACACTATAAGAGATGTCAGCCTTATGATATTCATGGATTTGAACGGGGAAAAATACAACTTAACAATGTAAAGCATTTTAAACTTGTTTGCCATAATGCTGTGCGGTGCCAATATTAAAGCCACCTTTTAATCTCTCAATTTTAATGTTAGGTCTTTATACCTTGGTGCTTTTAATTATTTGTTATATATGATTTCATGTTTTATCATCTTGTTTGTGTATGTAAATTTAGTTTGTACAATGTGATGCTTTTCTTAATGCCATGCATTATACCATTTTATAGCATTTTCCATACATTCCCATTTTGTGGATTTGGGGCTGTATTTTTACTCTCATATTGTTTAAATATATTTTATCCTGTTTACTTTTTGTACATTGCATTCATTTTCTTTACCCTATTTGTCACGATGATGTAGGAACACCCTTGCTCAACAAGTTCAAACATCGTTTAATACGAAAATTAACTGCAGAAAGCAAAATCACTTGTTTTTAACTCAAACACAAACAATTTAATAGGAAACAGGTGTCTTGTCTCTAGCAGGTCGGTTACTCAAGACGTCAGGGGAATAAACACAGGAGTATAAGAAGAGGTTTATAAATGGTACAAGGTGGGTCAGATTAAACGATATGGCAAGTATCTGTTGCTGCAGCCGGCTTGTGACAGAGTGGTAGTGCCGACTGCTGGTGAAGCCGGGTGTGACACTATTAATCCCGTTGTTTTGAGGAAAATAGTACTTTAATAATATGCCCCAGAATAGCGCACTGTATATGCTTGCCAGACAATAGTCTAACACAAATGATAGCCCATTTAACCATTTGGCATGTATGGACAATCGTGAGGATCCGTGGGTGATGTGAGTGCAGCTGCAGAATAAGGAAGTTTAGACCGAGTTTAGGCTAATAAAGAGCAGTAGTGCTAGCAACGTTTACGTAAGAGGGAAAAATAAAAAAGGCACTTAATCTGCATTTAAAGGCAGATCTTTATTGATCCATTAGAGATATAGCAGCACTGAAGTATGCTCAGTAATAATTTACATTCTGTGTTCAAAGGCAAAATGTAATACACACAGTATAATGTAGAATACAAAGTAGGCTACAGAATATGCAATATTTAAATACATGTGTTTTACAGTCACATCTGGTTCAACACTTAAACAGCTATTATGGTGGTAGTGTTCAAAATAAATGTATTGCAAAGACATTTGAACAGAACAACAGAACACTGATTACAAATAATAATCCAGTCATCGTTTCACATGGAAACAAACGACACCCCCTTAACCTGCTCCTCCCCTCGGGCAAGGAAGAACTTCCAAAACCCATTTGGGTAAAAAAGAAAGGGAAGAAACCTTGGGAAGGGACCACAGAGGGAGGAATCCACCCTTCCAGGACGGTTAAGATGCAGTAGGTGCCGAGAGGCTAACAACATTTAGCAACTATGAATCACAGTGTGAGGTAGATAAAACTATGAAATACGTCTTTGTATTTAATAATCAACTTGTGCGTTGGTTAGTGTAATGTGATACTAATAGATGCCACAACTGAGGATGTGTCCTGGTTATGGCATACATGTCTTACAACAAGTCTCCAACTGAGGTAAATAAGTGGGTGAGGGGAATATGTAATATTCACAGTAAATAAATACATAAATATCTGTTGCTTAAAACTGAACGTGAAACTTCAAGATTAAATTTTTTTAATTCGTCGTCGCTCTGTGTGGTTGCCCCCAGCAACCCCTGGTGCTGGCATCCTGCTCCACAAGGAGGGGAGAGAGGCTGGGCTGTGGATAGATGGAGAAGACTGTCAGTTTGTGTCTTGTCATGAAAGTGTTCTGTCCACTAGGTGGAGGCAGAGAGAAGAGATGGAGATTAGAGAGTAAAATATACAGGAGTGAATTAAAAAATTAGAACACACACACACGCACGCACGCACGCACGCACGCTCTAAGAAAGGGGTGTACATAGCTAATCTGACATGCCAGAGGAATTGCCACAACTCCATCTGGGGAGCCGTACATTGAAACGGTTTGTGAATAGCTACACTTTAAATATACTTGGCAAGATTCCTCGGCTTTCCAGACTGATTATACTGGCGAAAATAAGATGAAGCTTGCAAGATCAGGATTGGAGTCTACATAGGATGGTCCCGTGAGGGTCGCACGCAAATGCTGAGCAATCTATTTTGTTTTGATTAATGCATACAAGGTATGTCTGATGGCAGCCACCGCGATAGCTTTTTGTAGCCTTCCCCTAAACCAGGGGTGGCTAACCCTGGTCCTGGAGAGCCACTGTCCTACATGTTTTAGATCTCTCCCTGCTCCAACACACCTGAATGGGTCGTTATCAGGCTTCCAACAACCCATTCATTTGAATCAGGTGTGTTGGAGCAGGGAGACATCTAAAACATGCAGGACACCGGTCCTCCAGGACCAGGGTTAGCCACCCCTGCCCTAAACCAGGATGTTGAACATTCTTTGTTTTCAGGTAATTTGAGAGTTGTTATGAGGCCCCCCATGTTGCCACTCTTCTGGAGAGTCAAAGAGAATAACAGCTTGCAATTAGCCACCTTAAATACCCTTTCTCATGATTGGATGCACTTGTCTATGAAGGTCAAGGCTCAATTAATCAGTGCTAAGTAGTTACAGGTATTTAAAGCAACAGAATGACAAGGGTGCCCACATTTTTGCATAGCCCATTTTTCACATCTGATTTAATTTCATACAAGTTAATATTGCTAGACTAAAAATCTTTGTCTGGACAATACAGCAGTACTCATCTTGGATTAGAAAATAACTGGCATACCACAGTAAATTATTATGTGTAACGGTGGCCAGCAGGTAGCTGTGCAGTAAATTAATCCTCACTCTCCGACACCTCATAGGGCGCTCTGGCGACGCAGGCCAGGGCCCATGGGTTTTTGGCCTGCCTTGTAGGAGCGTCCGCTCTCTGCGTGGGATATTGGGGTTCAATTCCCCGAGTGGGATGAATGATCTCTGTCACATATGCAGCCTCAGAGGGGTGCCCTAATATTTTCATACAACTGTACTTAAGTGGTATTATTGAATACTTATAAAAAGTATATATATTGTAGGTTGTATTTGTATACTTTTATACAGTGTACTACTACTTTTAAGTCATAGTAAGCACAACAATAGTCATACTTTTCTTTTAATATGCTTAGAAAAAGCACACAGCAGCTCTAACCTATGCTTTATAGCAGGGGTGGGTGATCCTGGTCCTGAAGGCCCGCTGACCTGCATGTTTTAGACGTCTCCCTGCTCCAACACACCTGACTTAGATGTTGGGAGACTGCTAACGGACCCATTCATTTGAACAATGCTCTCTACCAGTTGAGCCAATTAGATGTAGACTACTGATAACATTGGCGACAAGTCTTACCGAACTTGTCTGTCATAAACACGGGGAGGGGTTGACGTGAATGTTTACAAACACATGCAGCCATCTAATGGTCAAACAAGGGATATGCTAAGTAGAGCAGCTTTAATTAACTCAACAAAATAGAAAATGCTATTAATGTTTTAACCTCTAGAATATATGAGATAGCGAAAGAAGTGTGCCTGCGTTCTCCCCTCGGAGACAAATATACATCAGATGTTACATTTTCCCATTGCTTTTGCAGGGGGTCGGACATAATGGACTGCTTTTATCCAAAGCGCTTTACAGTATTTTGCCTCAAATTCATCCAATCACACACTGATGGTGATTGCTGCCATGCAAGGTGTGACCAACCACCGGGAGCAGTTGGTAGACCTCTTGCTCAAGGGTGCTTACAGGTAGGTCAACACAGGGGTTTAACCCCACGACCTTCCAGCTGGGAGCCCAACACCCAGACCACTAGACAAGCTGTCAATCATTTTGTGAAGGTGAAAAAATGTTAGGCCTACCGAAAGCTTGTTGAACGAGCCAGTGCCATGGAGAGCCACTCCCTGCTCCCCGGCCTGGAGCAGCGAGGGCGTGCTGTCCAGCTTCAGGAGCAGGTGACAGGAGTTGGTGGGGGACCTGGGTTTCTGGAGGGTGCTGCTGTTGGTAGTCAAACAGTTAGCATACCCCCCCGCACCCACACACTCCCACCCATCACTATGAAGAGGGGTACCACAAACACAGGGCACACATAGCCTACTGGTTGGCGAGCCTGATTGTGATTGGATAGCAGGGACTACCATGGATTATAATATAGAAGTTGTAATGTTAAAGTCAAGAAGCTAGAACTGGGGTGGCCAACCCAGGTCCTGGAGAGCCACTGTCCAGCATGTTTTAGGTGTCTAACGACCCATTTATTTGGATCAGGTGTGTTGGAGCAGGGAGACACCTAAAACATGCAGGACACCGGCCCTCCGGGACCAGAATTGCCCACCCCTGGGTTAGAGGATCTGATCGACATGTGGTACATTCAGGTTATAGAAGTGTAAGTTGTTTGTTAAACACTACCTGTTTATTTCCAGCATTTGCTGACACTTGATTAACAACTCTATATAGACGAGGGTGCACAATATATCGCCTCAGTATAGTTATCGCAATATAATCAGATGTTGCAGGAGGTGCAATATTCATCTTATTTTGCGGAGAGATGCGTAGCGTCCTTTGACTGTGAGGCTTGGTTGTGAGGCTGAGGAAGCTGATTACACAATAGAGATGGAAGAGGAAACATTAGTGGCCAAAACGTATGCCTCCACCTCGGTCATTGGGATGTTGGAATGTTGATTGAACAAGTCCAACATAATGATAAGTTGAAAATGTGTTTGAAATGTTTGAGTATATTTTGATGCCTTTTCCCATAACCTGTGTTTTTACTTCAGTTTAAAAATATTACAATTAATATCGCTATTGCAAGTTTTATTATCAATATCGCAATATCACATTTGATCAGTATCCTGCACCTGTCACGGTTTTGAGTGGGGGTGGCAGAAACCAAACGCCTGCAGGTTGGAGTTATAACAATGTTGACTTTAATTAAACAATGCAAAAACACTCACCAGTACAGCAAACAATAACAGACCAGGACAGAAAGAAACAGAGGGCTACATGTACTCAAGCTAGTTAGGGGAATGTGCACCAGGTGTGTGTAATGACAAGACACAGACAGCTCAAGATGAGGTAATGAAGGGAAACCCCAGGAAGCATGGCAGGGCCGTCAAACCCTGACAGTACCCCTAATATTCACACAAATATCATTTAAAACATCAGCAATATCCTGTCTATCCATATGTAACATTGTGTTATTTAGATGTTATTGATTTCACCCTCCCATCATATCCTAATGGAGGGGTTTGGCCGCTGTCACAGGGCTGCAGTCTACCTCCAGCAGATGTTTGGCCTGAAGTTGTCACAATGCAAGGTAGGGAGGACCCAAACACAAGACTCAAACAACAAGGATTTAGGGCTGTAGTCTACCTCCAGCAGATGACCTGTGTCCTTAAGGAACGTGATTCTGTTTTTACATGTCACATTAAAGAAAGATGGCAGGTGATCAAATACTTCTGCCCAGCTTCGCCCACTTCTTCAAGGAGAACAGTGAGGAGGAACAGGAGCATGCTGATAAGCTGCTGGCCTTCCAGAACAAGAGAGGAGGACGCATCGTCCTGCAGGACTTCAAGGTGAGCCTGATGCTCCTTAGACTCCTAATTTGGTGTTATTCCATGCAGACTCCACCAGAGGGAGCCATAGCTATGTTGGTGAGGATGCAATGTAGCATGCTCTCATAGAACCAGGGGGGCTAGTGTGAGGCTAACCTGCTGGTCTTCCGGTCTAGCAACCAGAGGGTAAGGAGTGGGGCAGCGGTCTGGAGGCCATGAAGTGTGCTCTGCAGCTGGAGAAGAAGGTCAACCAGGCTGTTGGACTCTGCACAAGCTGGCTTTTGACCACACTGACCCTCATGTGAGTAACAACTCCTCTGGTGGCAGACTCAAGTATTACACTGACATAATTATTACATAACTTCACCACTATGGGGCACTGTAGTGCTAGAAACATCAAGCTACCTGACAGCAGATGCACTCAACACATTGACCCTGGATGTTTCGGTTACTAAAACACTCCACTGTTTGTGTGACGCTGGTGTTCAATGTAGAACAGGTCCATCACATCAAGCCTTGTTTCTGTAATTAAATTGACTGACTATCCTGATTTAAATAAACACTTAGCACTGGATCAATGGCCTGCCTGATGTGCTTTCTTTGACATGGTTGGTGATTGTCATTAAATGTAGCTGACCTCTCACCATCAGTAGCAGCCACATTATAAACATGATGGGGAACACGACAGTGACTTTCACAAAAATATCTAAAGATGAGCACTAAATTTTCATGCTGCTACCTAACATCAGAGGATCTGTAGGCTGTTAGGTGAAGGTGTTTTAATTTTATGTTACACTCACACCTGCATTTAACCCATCTGGTTAAATGCAGGTTCAACAGGACTAAACCAGGTTGGTTTTCTCAGGAGGGTAGCTGGCGTCTCCCTTCAAGATAGGGTGACACGCAAGAATGCGTCGCGCCGCCACGGCGACCATCCACGTCCACTCTCCATTTCCACGAGTGGACTAGAGCGGACAACTCGGAGCGCACAAGGGACGCGGTAGAATCCAGACGATCCTGCTAGGCGTTAGGGCGATCTTCCATGCGCGGCTCTCTAAGTTTCCACTCGTTCTGTGTAGTGTAGACCTGGATCTACAGCAGGTTCACATTACTCAGAGCTGGTCTTCTTTGGTTGTGTATGTTTCCTAATTCTTCTAGCGGTGCAGGTAAATCGATAGTAAAAACTCGTCGCAGGCATTGGGGTTGGTAGAAGTTGTTCAAGACACGAATCCGCAGCTTTTTCTCCATATAGACCTAAGTCATAGCACGAGAACCACGACAAGCACCATAGACGAAGTTAAGATAACCGCACATATTTTTTATAAACAAGCCTTTTAGTGTGCAGACTTGTATTTCGGAGGCTATACCTTAAATGCCTATGTGTAGTTAGTTTGTCATTTTATTTAATTACAACGCACTGTGTCCCCATGTCTGTAAAATGTTTTAAACAAATAAATAACATACTCACCTATACGCCGAGATGTGCGTCGCGGTGCAGGTACCTATGTTTGACGCGGGGGAATGAGAGTTGGTAGACCCGCTGTTTGCCACATCTCACGAACTCCAGCAGCGCTTTTCCGCATAGTATTGGCAATAATAGCAGGCGAACTGTGACGGCTACAAACAAGCAGATTATAAATATGCCTGGAAAAGTTAAGGTTTCTGCATACTCCGTAGTTCTTGAGCCAGTGTCGTTCGAAGTCTCGTTATTAATCAGTGAGCGCTTGTCGAGTTTTATCCGGTTATTACATTTATTCCTAACGGAACACACAAATGATAGAGATTCAACGTTCTTTGAGTTTGACAAGTTGTATATCCTAAAAATTCTGACGCACTCTGAAGACGTCGACCAAGCCCGCGTATTATATGAACCGTCCCCCCTGTCCCGTACCAAAAAATGGATTAATTTCTTTCCCATTTCATCAACACATTACATCCGTACTCAAAGCTCCCGCTCTTTTTGACTTCCTCCCCACGTTTCCCTACGTGACTACGTCACTTCTGCCGCAGGCTCGCTAGCTCCCTCTACATCAATACCTCCAAATTTAACAGTACCCCCACTCTGGATTGTGGTAACTAAAGTTAACACTACTCCAGACTACAGCTACACAAGGCACATGGTTGCATAGAAGGGAACATAAAGACGAATGCTACATAATACCTACTGTAATAGCTATTACCACACCAAAACTTGCAAAAGGCAATTAGAAGTCAAACACAATTTATTACAATTCACATTGCAGCACCTGTGCACATACTAACCATACATTCCACTA
>JAODOY010005133.1:0-10564 GCA_025399855.1 Forbesichthys papilliferus
CGCCCCTGCCCCAGTCCGTGGGGGTTCATGTGCAGTAGGGTGTTACATGCATACTCCTCCGGGAGGCGTGCGTAACATAATATAAGCAGTACTCTTATTTAATTACCCTCACATTGGTCACAGGGGCCTGTTCGTTCAAACATTATTGCACAATTGTCCTATCTTATCTCAAGATTTGTCTAAAGAGTTCGATGGTTTTTATACTTTACAGAAAGATTGTCCGCATTTCTTAGCACATAACCACATAAAAGACAACTGTGTGTGGATAAGGATTTGTGTCTCCCACAGGTGCTATTAAAGCTATTGTTGAAGTCTTCGACCAGATGATCTTCCATGACGTATATAGAAGCACTTGATGACCAAAATGCCACCAAACGGTGCCGCATAAAAAGGTTTTCACTCCATGTCCTGTCCACTTGATAAAATGGATGTGATCTATCATCTCCATAGCTCGGTCTCATCTCAAATGGCTCCACATGCAGGCTGTGTTGTCAGATTTACAGGTTACTAGCACTTTATCTGAATGTGTAGAAAGTGACTTCAATTCACTTTTTTGTCGTCTCTGGTTCTCGAACCTTGATTCGTCTTCCCGATAGAGTAGCCATGGAGGACCCTCTCTCTGTCTCTCTCACAGCAGTGAGGACCACAAGCTATTCCTCCAACCACCTTGGCATAATCCAATATTTCACTCAGATGCCTTATCATCCATTCAGTCCCCTGAATGGACATGATCCTTCCAACATCGTTACACATGGTTATGACATAGACTAGACTCTACATTGGTCAACATGCCAACATGATCAATGGTCAACTACACATGCAATTATATACCTATTAAAAAAAGAATCAAACTGCTCTAAAATATTCCCCTTCCAAGAACGGTCAATGTACAAACCTATGTTATGTGCAGGGGAATTGTCAAGCTTTTAGGGGAATTGCCGAAATGGTGCACGTTTTAGACTACACATGGTTTTACAAGCCTGACGGAGGTGTTGTATTTTTTCGCTTTTCTAAAGCCAAAAAAACGAGGTGATACAAACATACACACAAGAACAGGACATCAAAGGTATAGTATCTGATGATCTGAGACGAAAACAAACTTTACAATATGGTAAAGTTTCGTGTTGTGTGATTATGAGATCCAGATCGATGTGAGACAAATCCTGGTGCGTTAAACAAATGTCTAAAGCAATAGGAAGTCATAACTTAACATTTAAATAAAACAATGTAGGCCGACTTACCCTGTTATGTAAGGATATTGCTGTTCCTGTAGTCTATAGCCTACATGTTTGTTATTCACGTGAATTGTCAAGATCGTGCATTGAGACTGGTGGAATTATAAGATACTCTAGCTCTCAAAATCATTTTGTAGTTCTGTCTGCCTCTCTCTGATATTTCAGAACTATTATTTGAGAAATGTGCTCATATTTCCTTTGGAATATATTTAACTGTTATCAAACACCATTAGCCTTAATGCCAGGTGCAAATAGCTTACTTTACAGGCATGCCTATAGCAACAACCAAGTAGGGTGGCTCATTGGATAGTGGACTATAGTGGACTTGCCAATGCTGGTAGCCTTATGATGGTCATCAAAGTAGGTAAACAAAGAAATAACTTGAGTTAGGCTACATCAGACGTAAAATGTCCCCCTACTTTATCTCAAAAGTGGGGGGGAATATTTAGTTCTTTACAAAACTGGGGGGCCCTACTGTGGCCCTGCTGTACAGTATTCATACTGATCAGTAGCTACTATAGAATATTTGAACCATTCTCCAGTCAAGCAAATAATGTTTGAATAAGTCATGGGTGTTGTAGTGATACAATTTTATCTTAAACATATGTATTCTTCATTGTGCTATGAATGTTATACAGTGTGACCCTTTGACCAAAGTGCAAGACAAGTTCAGAGGCCCCTCTGGTTCCTCTCTCTTGACACCTATTGATATATCGAAACATAGATAACACCTCCTTGCAAGACAGAAGCAAGAAGGTTCCTGTTCTCGCCCCTTGTTGCCTATCCGTCTTTGGAAAAACATAGATAACACCTCCTTGCAAGACAGCAGCAAGGAAGTTCCTGTTTTGCCCCTTGTCACAATTGAATCACGACTGCCTGTCACTATAAATATACGTCGGACCTGCTTCTCTTGGTCCGACCTTGCCAGACTGCTTAGACACTAAGGGTTGCAGCAATCTTGCAAGAATTAAATAAAACCAACAAAGACAAGTTCTGCTGTCTCTCAGTTTATTCAGATCTAGATATTATTATTTTTCCACCACAGGTTTACTCTTTGCAATGAAATTGGGCTTGTCTGTCTAGCATGTTATTTGTGGAAACCGTAGCTGTGCTTCCCTGAGAAATATTTGAGTGTACAGTTAAAAATTCAGATTTTGTGTAGATATACAAACATTGCTTTCTTAACAGAGCATATTCCATTCTGCTGTTTCTATGCGTTACAATATAGCTTAGACACTCCTTTTCACAATAAGGTTAGACTGAACACTGTAAAACATTGTCACTGCAAGCTACAGCTTTCTTAATCAGCCTGGTTTTGGAGTGCTTTTATCAAGGCACAGCAGGGCATAGGTCTAAAGTTAAGTCACTATTTTAATAATTCCAAAGGCTCTTAGAGGGCAATATAAGGTTGCCACACATCAAAATATAGCCCAGATTCTAGGCTTTTAAATAAGCCAAAATTCACCTCTGCTTGGCGTCACCAGCTACAATTTGGCCTGCATGAATATATTGCTTATAATGGCTAATATGCATCAATATCAACATATGTCACATTAATAGAAAGGTTAGGGTTTACGCTTTGCAATGAGATTGGGCTAGTCTGTCTAGCATGTCATTCGTAGCCGTGCTTCCCTGAGAAATATTGGAGTGTACAGTTTAAAATTCAGATATTGTGTACAGTAGATATACAAACTGTAGTGATCCTACATACAAGTTTTGGATATTTTTCATAATTAATATTTCATAATTATATGGATAAAAGGGGGCATCACTACATTTATATGAGTCTATTTAAACTCCTATAGGCCGTTAGTCACCTTGATGATTATTAATCATTTATCAATATTTCAAAATATGCTCGTTATCAAAATCAATCATAAATCTGAATTTATGAATTCTTTACGATAATAAGGACCAAAGTTTCTGTTACACATAAACAATAGTAAACACTGATTATTATTAAATCATAGATTTATTAAAGCATTCAAAAGTGATTAACCATGGCATGCACAATAAGTGGTTATACTGTATAAATGTTGCATAATAATGAGTATACCCTAACTAAAAGACATAGAAACTGCACAATAAATTCACTTGAGATTCTCTCATATAACATCGAAATACACAATAAAGGAATTCAATCCTTCATTAACCTTCATGAATAGGTAGCATGTGAACAGTGCAAGTGGTTCTTCATCCAGCTACACTGAACACTGACTGTTCGGGCTATTACTAAACAACTAACCTACAGTAGCCTAGCCTTAGCTTAGCTTAGTTGGCTCCTTCTAGCCTAGCCTATGTTATGCTAACTCCTAGCCTATGTTAGCTTTAGCCGCGTGGCTGCTAGCGGGGCAGAGAGATAGATAGGGGGAAGGGGGAGGAGGTTACACCAGCTATCTTGGCGCCGTGGCGATGACGTGGTCATCGGTTCGTTGTTGGCTTGGCAAGGCGGATTGGGCTTCTCCCACGCCTGTGTCGTGTGAGCCGTCGGGGTGGGAGTTGGATGACCCCTGGCCTTCTCGAGGTCAATGGGCGTTAGGTATTCCACCTGGTGGTGAAGCTGGGATGTTGCAGTTTCCTTGCAACACAAGTTCTCCGTTGGTAAAGATTTGAAACGTGGGTGTTTCAGTTTGCTCTCACTTTCGTCCGCATGAGTGACTCAGTCTTTGGCGCTGTCTCCGATCAGCTAGAGGGTTAACCGTGGATCACAGCCGACTCAGCTTTTGTGTATCATAAAGTCTTTGGGTCTGACGTCAGCTGGTTAGCGTCTAACACAATACTGTCGTGATTTGTAATTAAACAAACAAAACTTAAAGAATAACTATGCAAGCTATTACTGATATAATAAAAATAAAGAAGAAGTCTTAAGGTAACATTTACCAAGTTCAATTTGTCGTGTCCTTTCTGGCCACGAGGCAAAAGCTTAGGGTTACACCCAAAAAACATGGTTACAAATGTAACCAAACAGTGACCCTTCCAGACATTTCCGGTTGAAGGGTTTCTAGCAGAGTTCACTTTTTCTTGTTCTCTACTTTCCATCTTCCTTCTATCTTCTTCTGTTCTTCTTCTTCTACGTGAGAGGGAGGGGAGCGACCTCACCCTTTATACGGCAATCCTGGGGAGTCCGGCCCTGGGAGGGGCTGAGAAGGCGCCTAAGGGTATGTGTTTTCTGACCTGACTCTGGGCTAACTTGAATAAGCTTTTATCTGGATTAAACCATCTGTACAATATTTAAATGCTCCAGAAAAAGTCACCACATTTGTCAAAACAAAATAAAACCTGGAGTTTACTTTTTGCAATGTGATTGGGCAGGTCTTTCTAGCATGTCATTTCTATTATGATATTCCTGGCAAGCTCTATAGTAATATTGTCGTTATTTTATGCTCATGTCCTGTTTTTATTATTCCAAGCAGTGGTAGAGGACTATAAAACTATCAAATAATAAATAGATGCAGCCTACATGATACCTTAGGTTGTCCTCTTTACTCTGGTACTAGTGTTTTTAAAAACTTTTTTTTATTTTTTATAAAACCAAGTAAGCGTCAATGCTAAAATATTCGCTCGACCATTTACATAATTAATTAATGTTATCTGCATCTGTTGTCAGTGAAAAGGTGTTGATACAAATATTTAAGTCTTTTACTTTAATGTAAGCTATGATTGGATTGTGTTACGCATTTTTAAAATTGGTTTACAGCCTCTAAAACATTCCTGTATTTCCAAATGACCAATATTTCATTGCAAAGAACATGGTTTAGAGGCTGTTCATTTAAAAATGAAATGTTATAAAAAAGTATAATATACATTTAGAGGTTACTTACTAAGTTATCTATAGTATTTCAGTAATTTTATTTCACCCCCATTGCATAAAACCTTAAATACCTTAAATAAAAAATCTGGGTAAAAAAGACTGCATGCGTGTTTCTCAGTCTAGAGTCCAGTCCTAAAAACACAATTATATTAATAAAAATTCATAAAATGACACATTTCAACAACCAACAGTATCAGAGTGCTCCGTGTACTGTCACGAATGGTCCGATATGCAAGTGATGAGAAATCGGATTTAGTATAGATTTTTTATAATTTTTTTATGTCTAGTGAGGAACACGTTGAATACCAGTGAGAAGGGTAGTGAGAGGGGTGAGAGCAGTGAGCCTTCGTGATAAGTCGTGTAGGCGTTAAGATCCTTGGTGATTTTTTTTTTAAACCAAAATAGCAGAATTATGAATGTATGACCATATGTGGGCATTATGTGGGTTCCACTCTGAAAAAAAAAGTCATACAAAATTATTACCGCTACTGTATTCGTCTCGAAAAGTGATAAAATGTTTTTTTAGAGTCAGGTCAGAGTAAAGCTGGTAAACGGCTCCTCCGCATCCAGCAGGGGAGGGTCATTTCGAACGCTGGCGGCATCCAGCGGCTGGAACGACCCAGCTCTCTGTTCCGCCTTTGGACAAGGGCTGCGAGTGGAGGTACGGATGGATCTGGGGTGCGTTTCGGAAGATCTGAGGCTGGATGCGTACATCACCAGAGCGATCGCTATAGACGGGCAGCTCCGCGAGTGTGACCGACTAGGTCGGCGAGCACCGAACTGGAACCCATGGAGCTTGGAGGCGTGAGGCTCTCCGCGGAGGAACGAGAACGCTGGAGTCGTCGCGGCCTGTGCATGTACTGTGGCGAGGCGGGGCATCTCCGCAAGGACTGCCCACACACCAAGCCACGTGCTGCTAAGGGGGTGAGTACTGTGCGGACCTAACCGAGAACGGTGGGGGGGCTCAAGAGTCATAACATAGGCAACCCTTTCTGTTGCTCGGTTGTGGTTTCCAGTAGTACTCACTCCCATGTAACATCAGCTCTGATAGATTCCGGTGCCACGGGGAGCTTCATCGGCCAGGCACTAGTGTCCACACTGCAGTTGCCAACACGCAGGTTGAGGTCCCTCATTTCTATCAGGGCGTTAGACGGCCAGCCCATTGGCAACGGCACCATCACCCATGCCACCAGGCCGCTCTGTCTGACCATGAACGGTTGCCACTGGGAGAGACTGGAGCTCCTGGTGTTGTCATCGTCCCTTCATCCGATCATCCTGGGTCTCCCTTGGCTACAACGGCATGACCCACAGATCTCCTAGAGAAGAGGGGAGATCCAGGGATGGTCGGGGGCATGCCGGAAGACCTGTCTCCAGCTGCAGTGGAGAGCCGGCAGAGCGCCCTCCAGCTCAACATCCCTGCCGAATACCGGGACCTGGCGGACTTGTTCAACGTGGACAGAGCAAAGTGTTTCTCTCCCTATCGCTCCTGGGACTGTGCCATTGAGCTGGAGGCCGGTGCCTCGCTCCTGCGAAACAAGATCTACCCGCTTTCGGTGGCGAAGATGAAAGCTATGGAGGAATACGTAGCTGAGGCGCTGGAGCAGGGACTGATCCGACACTCCACCTCTCCAGCGTCCTCAAGCTTTTTCTTCGTCGGGAAAAAGGACGGGTGGCTCCGTCCATGTATCGACTTCCAGGGACTGAACACCATCACCACCAAGTACAGGAACCCCATGCTCCTCATAAAGTCCACCATCAAGCAGCTAAGAGGGGCGAAACACTTCACCAAGCTGGACTTCCGGAGTGCCTACAACCTCATCCGAGTCCGGGAGGGAGACGAATGGAAGACAGTCTTCACCACCACGTCGCGCCACTATGAGTATCTAGTGATGCCCTTTGGACTGGCCAATGCCCCAGCCATCTTCCAGTCCTTCATGGACGAGGTGTTCCGAGACATGTTGGGGAGGTACGTCGTAGTCTACATCGACGACATCCTGATCTACTACCCGACTGTCTCGGTGCACGTGGCCCACGTGCGTGCTGTGCTTTATCGTCTGCTTTATTGTCAGCACAGGCTCTTCGTCCTGGGCTACCGCATCACTCCGGAGGGGGCCAGCATTTAGGAGCTAAAGGTGAAGGGCGTCCAGTCATGGCCAGTCCCTCAGACCATCAAGGAGCTACCACGATTCCTGGGATTTGCCAACTTTTACCGCCGGTTCATCAGGAACTACAGCTCCGTCGCAGCGCCCCTCATGTCATTGCTGCAAGGCAAGCCGCAGCACCTCCGCTGGACCTCGGAGGCCGAAGGAGCATTCCGGAGCCTCAAGGGGAGATTCACCACCGCACCTCTCCTCATCTACCCGGAACCCCTGAGGCCCTTCGTCGTAGAGGTTGACGCCTCCAAGGTCGAAGTGGGGGCAGTCCCGCCACAGCTACACCCATGTGCCTTCTTCTTACGGAAGCTGTCAGCTGCAGAGAGGAACTACGACGTGGGGGACCAAGAGCTACTGGTGGTAAAGTTGGCCCTGAAGGAGTGGAGACACTGGCTGGAGGGCGCCCGTGAGCCGTTCATCGTGCTCAGGGACCACCGGAACCTGGAGTACATCCGTGCGGCCAGGCGCCTGAACCCTCACCAGGCCCGGTGGATGGACTTCTTCGCCCGGTTCCGGTTCACCCTCACGTATCGAGCCGGCTCCAAGAACAACGCGGCAGACGCACTCACGGCAGCATGAGGGGGATCTCGTCCCTCCGGTCGTTGCCTCCATGATTCCTCCGTCCTGTGTGGTGGGTCCTGTCGACTGGGACATCGACGCAGAGATCAGGAGTGCGAGCCGACGGGACCCGCCTCCAGCAAACTGCCCACCGGAGAGGACCTACGTCCCCCAGAAAGTGCGGAGTCAGCTGATGACCTGGGCTTACCAGACACCAGCCACTGGACATCCGAGGGTGGACCGGATGGCGGAAATACTTCTTTCCTGGCATATTCTAGGCTAACCCACCTGTGTCTGTATCCTTGATGAAGAGTCGTCCACCTCCATGTTGACTTCACACCTTGCTCAGAGACTAGTGAAACCTGATTGGATAATCAGTGGGCAGCGTACTGATTGGCTAGTCAGCGGGCAGAATTCTGAGTAGGCAACGTGCAGCCAATCATCCTCAGGAGTAAAAATAGGGACATAATGTGTCTTATACGAAAGTAGGAAATATGTGAGTCCCTCCAAAAACTTTTGCAAAACATTTTTACAGATGCTAAACTTTTTTACACATTTGCAAAATATTTCTACAGATTGTAATAAGGTAGGCGGTGAAACTGAATGAAGTCCAAATAAGGATACGTTTAATGAAACAAATGTCCCCGCTGCGGGACTTCAACGTGACACAAATGCAAAGCTGTTTTCCACATTTTTAAAACATTTCTGCAGATGCCAAACAAATACATGTTTTATTTTACTAATTATTTATGACCCCAATTTGACCATCTCATTGTTGACCCCTTGAAATTGCCTTGACCACCTCTGGCCACTTCATAGTTAAAACTATAGTTCCTATCCTATATATCATGTGCATAAACATTATGTTCTCTTAGACATCCTTGAAACCTTTGATGCATGGACACATTTTTAAAACATAATAATAATAATAAACTTTATTTGTATAGCACCTTTCATACACAATGTGCAACTCAATGTTCTTTACAGTTAAAAACATATGAACAAAGGATGAAGGGAACAAATGAAATTAAACAAAAAGAAATAAGAAACAATGGTGTGAAAAAGGCTTTGGATATATATTAAGCACCCCTGTTCGTCATTGGGTGCGCGCACTCCAGCGCGTTCTCGTCACATTGATCAGTAGCGTGGTCTTGTTGGTAAAGTGGAGTCGCTGTTCCTTTCTTTCTTCTCATAACGTGTGTTACCGTGTGCGTCAATGCAAAGTAAGTTACAGTGTTGCAGTCTTTACTTTAACTGTATTATTATGATATCAGTGCTTAATCATCTGTTTTCAACTTTCTGTTATACTGCCTAATTAATGCAAACCACACATATCGAAGTAGCATACTTGGCGTATGGCCGTGTGACAAAACCGAAACTGCTCAATGTTACGCCTCGTGGCGCGGCAGGTTTTTTTGCCTTAAGGACATTGTGACGTCCCGGCTACCCCAGGTCGGGTGCCGCCTTGGCCAACAGGGGGCACTATCTATCAAGGGCACTACATACCAGGAAGATACCTCACCCAGTGGAGAAGCCTCAGGTGTGAGCAATCTTCCAATCAAGCACACCAGGAAGCACCAATAAAAGGCTAAGGAAAACAGACCTTCAGGAGAGAGCAAGTAGGGAGGTCAGTGGGCTACTCTCTCCCCTTTAGACTCTACTGTGAGCATTTAGCGAAAAGAGACGGAATAGCAGGAGAATGAAGAGAGAACTGGATATTGGATTGAGCCTGGATTACCCTTAATTGATGTTTGCCTTTCTGCCTTTCTGATAGAGACCCCGGACCGAAGACCACTGAATCGCCTGAAGGAACAGACCGACGACCTCCCCACAAGTTAATTAAGTACAATAAAAAGAAGTAATCGTACCTCTGTGTAGTGTGGTGTCTTCCGCTCCCCACCGGGTACCACAACATACATGTGTGTCATTGTCTATTATTAAGTGTTATGTTCGTAGATTCATAAGCCTGTTCGAGATAATAGCAGTGTACATTGATGTTTGCTGTGAACTGTAGTACATTTTAATAATAACACGTGAGATCGTTCAGGGCCATTACGGTCTACGAGTGCCACCTAGTGGCACGTTCAGGTGAGAATTATTTTCTTGAAGTGATTCTAACTTCTTGTATTTTCTTTAATAGAAAAACCACACACCTACTCACTTATAAATAAAAACTAAGAAAGATTTGGACTCCGTGTGGATCATATCGACCTCCTGTAGTGGACTATATTTCCAACGAAGTTAGAGAACACCTCCAGCGGAATATTAGTTTTTACAAATGGAAAACTAGGTAAAAGCCATGAAAATAATAAAAACCATTATTGTATAACCCCCAGGTCTTCCAACCCACTTTTTTTCTTACGTTTTAAGGGGGCCTCTATCCCCCAGGTCTTCCAACCCACTTTTTCTTATGTTTTAAGAGGGCCTCTATCCCCCAGGTCTTCCAACCCACTTTTTCTTGCTTTTTAAGAAAGCCTCTAACCCCCAGGTCTTCCATCTCACCTTTTCTTACTTTTCAAGAGGGCCTCTAACCCCCAGGTCTTTCAACCCAATAAGAATAGAAATAAAAATTTCAATATCATAAAATACATAGGCTAAACAAAAAAAAAAAACTACAAAAAAAAAATAAATATTTGTAAAAATTAAAAAGAAATAAAAATTACAATATAGGAGGTTATAAGGCTAAACAGTGTGGTTAAGTAATATAAGGATAAAACATAGGCGGTTATAAGGCTAAACAGTGTGGTTAAGTAGAAATTCTCAGTCATAGGCACGTGAGAAGAGAAGTGTTTTTAACCTGGATTTAA
>JAODOY010005136.1:0-10563 GCA_025399855.1 Forbesichthys papilliferus
TACACACACACATTATATAAATAAATAACATTCCCTAAAATATGAAGACTAGTATGTCTTCACATCTAGGTAGATAGAAAATAAAACAAGTTCATGCTTATGTGCACATCTTTTCATAAGATACCTTTAAAGGATAAGTGTTTCCTTGTTATGCCACCGGGGGCAGCATTATCATACATTGGGTGCCCAGCATGTGTGTGTGTGTGTGTGTGTGTGTGTGTGTGTGTGTGTGTTTGTGTGTGTGTGTGTGTATATATGTATGCCAATCCTTTCTGAGGCTTTGTTAGGTGAAATAAACTCAACTACACCCCACATTTGATCCAGCTGGAACCTCTGGTGCTGCTGAGAAATTAATACAATGGCGTAAGTGATAAAATATGCAGTTCCTTGAGTGGCCACTTGAGGCTGGCTGCAAAAGGGAGTCAATCATTGTAGACTCCCAATGTGGGGTAGAGAAAACAAAGGGTTTTGGTCTCTATAGTTTCCAAACTTAACACAACTGCATAGGGGGGGCATTTTTATATAGCTCATCAGTTAAAAATATCATCATCATTGCTCAAAAAGTATTGAAAAGGGTATGAAATTGCGTAATGGCACTTAACCACAGCCTGAAATTTTGGTTGAAGACTGTGATTGTCGTTTAACAAGAACATTCCCACATCTATTGTCCCCGTACTCCTACACAGGTGCAGACAATGGTCAACAGATGCTACAGCATGGCAGCTTTTAGCTTGCTGGTGTGTCATCGCTTATCTAATCGCTCAGCCCAACTGAAAGACGTCACCTAATGTTGCGTTTCCTCTTGCAATTGCTCTCTTAATGTATGCCGTGGCATTTCTGCAGAACTGTGGCAAAGTTGTGTTGTCTATGGCTGTCATGCTGTGTTGAACACATCCATGGTACAGCCAGCCAGGGGTCCCCTGCTGCGAGAAAAGGCAAGCCCCTTCCTGTGAGAATCACTGTACAACTTGAATAAGCGGCAGTGGTTGTGATTGGAACATCGGCTCAATTAAAGCGATATTCATTAATCAACTGACAGATGGATATGCTCCCCTGAGAGTGAAGTATATCTACTGTACACACTGTCTATTGGAGTGCCGGTCTCTTCTTGTTGGGGCCTGTTTCATTTTATGTTTTACTCAGCCACTTTGGTGTAACACAAAGCAGGAGTGTAACACGCCACCGTCGGCAGGCTCACCTTGCTAGCCGTCCTTGTACGCCGGTGTGCATTCCTTTGGACCAGGTTCCCAATGCACCCTAGCCACGCGACATGGCGACTACCAGTGGGAGTGAAGGCAGTGTAACACGTTGCTGAAACAAATTATCTGTCCAATAAGGACCCACAAGCAGCAAGGAAAGCTTTGTGGTGTTACAATGACCATACTTTACCCCTGGAATGGTTTCATATAAAGCAAATAAATATTGCTTGCCCACTTTCCAAATAATAACAGATGAGGTAAATAAACAATATCCTCCAAAGTGAACAGTGGACTGAGTGATGCTGGAGAATGGTTGTTGACGTTTAAACTTATAAAAAAAAACACCTCTCCCTTCAACGCCACAGGGCGTCCCCTCAGAAGCCAAGCCCCATAGGACACGCATTGTGTGGTGCGGTCTGCACCACTTTGCTTGTGATGCCAAGACCAAGCACTGTGTAGAAAAACGGGGCTTCCCCCAACATGCTTGCTCATAAAAATGAAACAACGTCACAGTAAGATTATATATTTTACTACATTTATTTACACAATGACACATTACGAGAACATATTTTATTATTTACAACAACAAAACAAACATTACATCACTACTTGTTTTCTTGTCAGTGAATTGATGGTGTGTGTCGACAGCTAAACATAGTTTGTGTGATGCTGCATGGCAAAAGTTCAGTAGGGCTGCTCATAAAAAATATATTTATCGGTTTCTAATAATAGTCTATATTTATCACACCAGTGACATCACCTAGCTGTGATGATGTTTTCTCCCATTATGCAAGCCTGCAATAGGGAATACGGTGACACCACGCAGCCAGAGAGAAAAAAACCCAGGCAACTTTCATAAGAAAACAATGATTTTCTAGCACTTTCGAACAAAATGCTTCAGCGCAGCGGTAGACTATAGATATGTGTTAACAGGGAACGCGGGGGCAGCGAGGGGATCCTTCTTCGTTCCTTGACAGCTGATTGTGACATCGACGCCTGTGTCAAAGATATGCCACACTACAGTAATCCTTGACTTTGATCACGTGAGTATTAATTTGGCCAAATGGGAAGGCGAGTAGACTGTCGACCGCCATTACATTGCAATGCGCGGTGGGCTGGCGGATAGTGCGCGGAGTCCGTGCGCGTAAGCACCAAGTGCTCATAAAGACGCTTACGCTACATGCACACACATACAGTAACAGTACAAGCTGTGAAAGATAAACAATGCCTGGATTGCTCATAGCTCAGAAATCATAGCCGCGGATTTACTGCACACGTTCGTGGCTTTGGGGGAATCGATGGGTCACAACACGAATCGTGCTCAAACAAGGAGGATCCGTTTTAATGTTGGCGATTGAAGAGAAATATCAAGTCTGCGACCAGTGTGCAACATTTATTTAATAATAATCCCCAGCAGATGTGGAATATCACTCAGATCGCCGGGAGCTTCTTGGAGAACACCGCCAAGGATATATTATTATCTTTAGATATGCGAGGCATTGGGATGTAATCGCGACAAGAGGACGTTTTTAATGCTAATAAAGATAAAGGAAGGAAGGATTTTTTCAGACCCACTACTGAATCCTCCTGCCCTTTTCCTGGCGGTGGAGTGAGAATAGCTACTTTTTTTTTCGTTTAAAGAAACAACAATCGTTTGACAGGATTTCGATATTTAACCGCATCGACTTTGAGAAAGAGCAAGGGTTTATATTCTTGTCGTTTGCCAGGGGTCTGTTTAATTCATACAGCAGCAAAGATTTAACATTCCAGATCGCCGTTTTTGTTCTAAGAGACTAGGCTACATTGTGAGAGGAACGGTTGTGTTAAGAAAGAAAGCTATAAATAGCTCATGCAATTCTCGAAAACTATCACAAGTGGTGCATCAACCCGTAAGGAAGACGGATCGGATATCTCGCATGCAATTTCTCAACTCAAAGTTGTTTATTGTTTTCTTGTTCCAAATAAACTGGCTTTTACATTAACTCTTATTTTTATTTCAGTAAGTTAACACTCGGCGCACATTTCGGTTGGATTCCTGTAGGCGCGGAAGAAAATATTTATTTTCATGGATTATGCTTATTCGATAATTTGAGAATCTAATGCAAGACTCGTGTGGAAACGGGTGGACATTCTCCTTTGCGTGGATTAAAATGGATACACGCCTGCGTTCGCCGCCTTTGACAATGGTCAGATTTGGAATGACCTGGATCGTAACGACGTGCTGATCTGCAATATAGACTTGGATTTTGAACAACACATTGCTGAGATCAAGAGCTGTAGCGCGCGTGTGCGCGCGTGTGTGTGTGCCTGTGTGTGTGTGTGTGTGTGTGTGCGTGTGTGTATATATGTGTATGGGGTTTTATTGATGCATTCCGCTCTTATTATTTTGATCACGCCCTTTGCTTGCTCGCAACATCCCGACTCTCTTATTTGGACCTCGTAAGGTGAGCCCCTTAAGAAAAGAAAAAAAAAAACTCCCACTATCCCCCCCCCCTCCTCTTACCCTTCCACCACCACCTCCAACACCAACCAGATTTGCTTGTTTTGACTGTGCCGTGCCAAACTTGAACACAAACCGTTACGCTGCCGCCACCACTACCAACAACAGCAACCCCTGCTCGGCGTTGATTTACCGATGTATGGACTTCGACATGCCCGGCGCTGGCGACCCTGACGGCGGACCATTATGACTACGGCGGCGCATTGGGTGGCAAACGGGGCTAGCCTCGAGGACTGCCACTCGAACACCTTCTCTCTGGTACAGTATAGAGCGACGCTCCGGGTTCCTGACACACGCACACGCACACACACACACACACACAAGGGGCGGTCTTATAAGACCGTGGCAGGCACGCTTAGTTGCGTGTTCGCTGGAAAAAAGGTGAACCAATTTAGAATGCATTGGGAATCATTTACGCATGCCGCTGGTATTGGCTGGGAAAACCGTTTCACCCTTCTTACAAAATAAATATTGTAATATTTAAAGTGTTTATAAATCATTAAGATGCACACAAAAGTAATATTTCTGCATGTGTCCACGGTGTATCTTACAGCCCTTATTACCCATGTTATTATGTGTTTGCTATTAGTGCTATATTATTATAACCCCCCATATGCAGAAATGATTTCATAAATATTTTCACCAGCCTCGGACTCAGTTGCTAAACAACTAACTCGGAAAGTATTACCTCGCAAACATTTCTCCATCTGGGAAAAATGAGAGGCATTTCCTGATCTTCTGCAAATAATTTAGTAATTATATCAAGCAGCCCACATGGCAGACAGATAACAGTAGCGCTGGGATATTGCTTGAGGGGGCTGAGAGCCACGTACAATATGTATTTATGGGAACATTATGCAGTCAAAAGCAGCGCCTCATCCCCAGCAGTTTACAAAAGAAAACAACCGTGCGGTGTCCCAGGTGGACGACAGCCCGACGGGCCACTTGCGATGCTAGAGTAGCCCAGGCATCATGGCCGGCCAGGCGGCCCTTTTAAATGTACACAAAAGCGGTGTTGGCAAATCTCACCGATTTAGGCGCACGGTCAGCGGTCTGTGACCTGGTGTAGACTTTCACCGAGGGTACCCTTGGCACTGAGCCAGTTAACTGGCCCACTACAGCGGCAGCCAAGTGGAAAGGCATGCTGCGAACTGAGCCCAGGCATTGGCTTGTGAGCCCCAACAGCACGCACTGTAGGTCCTGGGTTATCTTTTTGTTATTGTTTATTTTTTAGGGAGAGATTTGGAAGGGGGGGCAGTTGAGTTAAAGGTGAAGTTTGTAAGATAAAATACTTTTTTTATGTGTGAAATTAGAGGTGCATGCTATTGATAAAATGTGACATTGCGATATTGATCTTGAAAATTGCAATATGGATATTAATTGTGATATTTTTAAAACATAAGTAAAAACACAAAGGTTGTGACAAATGCATCAGAATATATTCATAACATATTCATAAGATATCAAAACAATACATTTTCAACTGACATATTGGCATATTGGACTACAACAACAGTAATTCCAAGATACCAAAGAGACATTCTTTTTGGCCACTGAGGTTTCCTCTTCTATCTTTATTATCTCAATAGCTTCCTCAGCCACACATCTTACTTTTATGTCTAAATCAAACACAACTAAGCCAAACAGCCAATAGACGCATCTCTCCACTAAATAAACGGAATATTGCACTTCCTGCAACATTTTCGATATGATAATACGCAACGATATTTCCATGATGATACTGAATCGATATATTGTGAATATAGATGATATCTATGTGTCTGCTTGCTGACGATTCTGTGTGCGCACAGAAGCCCTGGCTCTGTAAATGGAAACACAAAGTGGTGCAGACCGCACCACACAACACTTTCTCAGCCTTGGCAGTATACATTTCCAATGTGGAGGGCGGTGTTTCCAAGGGAGCGCCCATATGACATTGAGGGGAGATAAGTGTTTATGTTCAGATGTCAACAGTCTGTCTCCAGGATAGCTGACTCCACCTTTAACTACTGGGAGCAGCTAGCTCCGGGTAGGCAGTTTACACCATCGCTAACACAGCTCAGCTTAGCAGGCGGAGATTCCATTTCCCTTTTATTGGACAGGTGGCGCACGGGCAATTATTTTCAACACAAATGGAACGAACCCACGCGGTGTCTTTTACACCTTGTCATAAACTACACACCGTCTACCCGTTCAAAGGATCGATGCTTTCCCAGCGACCGACAGCAAATAGGAAAGAAGTGTGCCAGAATAGCAGGAGCTGGGCATTGAACCCTTGCAATTATATGCAAATAGAGTACGCTGTCACCAGCCGAACCGCCGGGGCCGCTTGTTTCTAAGCATCGTAATTGAATTTATGCACCCTGATGGTAAAATAGGCAGCAGCCCGCTCCGTCAGACCCCGTTGGCCCGCGCAGGGAAGCAGTCGATGCGTCTTTGTTGACGTTTCCCAGCTAGGCGCGCTCCATTCGTTTGCGCCCCGCGGTTTGGCCCGTCACGTGCGCGTCCCCGCTAAGAGTAGAGGAGGAACGGGCGCCGGCGGCACGTGAATATTTATGACTTTTTTTGGAGGCGCGCCGCTTCTCACTGCGAAGGGCCGTCGAGGGAGTCAAAGATAGAACAAAGCATTAATGATACAGTGGTGTGTCCTGGTTAGAGAGAGGGAGAGAGAGAGAGAGAGAGAGGGAGAGAGACAGACAGAGAGAGAGACAGAGAGAGAGTGTTGTTGAAGACAGACCGCCGTAAGCTCAAGACGTTTTTAATTCATAGCCACCCTCACAGTCGCTAACAATAGGTGTGATTGAAATTACACTACGTTGCCCATTATGTTTTAAAAGGATGGTTCGCCCCAAACATATGATAATTACACTATCAATTACTCATCCCTCTCAGCCCCATTGTATTGGAATGTTACCGTGATATGCTCACGCCACAAAAGCTCTGGAATCCTCCAGCTGCCATGAAGAGGAATTCATACGCCAATTACGGTTTTCTGAGTGACGGATTCCTTTAAGAAAATGTCACAGTCGGAGAGCGCACAGTGCAGGTCTAGGCCGTGGCACCTAATCTTTCACAGGCAGTGAAAGACGTTTGTGACGCTGTATTATTTTAAGGGCCCGCGGCGTGCCCAGTAAGATCTATGTGCTGCTGAGCGGCTCTCCGTCGTGAGGGTGCCTTCCTCATAGCCCCGTTTACAGACAAACAGCGTCATTAAGAACATCTACACAGACATTATTAGGGTACACTGGCGCTGCCACAGGCTCTGCTCCACGCTGTTGCAGTGGTTTCTCCACGGAGGACCAGGAGCTGACCAGCCGTGTTTCAGACGAAGTATCTTCTAATTTTACCGCTGGGGGGGGGTTGGGGGAAGGAGGGAGGGAGAGAGACTGGCAGACAGCTGGGGAATCTCTCTTCCATTTTATAACTGAAGCGTTATATTTAATATACTACGAGACAAGAGAGAGAGAGAGAGATCCACACCTAGATTTTGTTTCTTGAATTCCCCTTGAGGATGAATGCAGTTTTACTAAGAACACTGTCCGTTTGGTTTGATTAGACCCCTCCTCTACACCCCTCGGCCCAGAGAGACTTATTCGAGAACAAACACTATTTTCTGGACAACTGTACAAGCTCTGGGGCAGGGGTCTGATGCTCTTCTGCTACAACCCCCTCACCCCCTTCCAGAACACGATGGAGGCATGTAACTGAAGGCGCACAATGCTAACGTTTCCGCGGAACAGGAGCCCTAGTCGTCACATTAATAAGTTGCTTGTGTCTGCTATGGGTGGGGAAGGGGGGCACATACTCCCATCATGTTATCACACGGATCAGCACACACATACAGCTATACATAATCAACACCCGAAACATATTGTAGCCATGCCAATATAGGTATAGCCCTGAAGCGCACACACACACACACACACATGCTAACCTTATCCGTACACGCAGCCCTGTGGGATGGTGGCCTGTACAAACACAGGTAGAAGACAGAGGCCTTAATTATAGGAGCACTTGCGTCCCCCAGACTGGGCCCAGAGAGTGAGAGCGCATCACTGGTAATTAAGTGTCCTCAAGCAGAGGTCTAATGTGATCAGCTAAGAGGCACTCATTAGCTAAACAGTACTCCAATGGAGATCTCCCATGTATAATAAACGCTGCTCGAGTCTGGCACAGAATCTAAAGAAATGCAAAGTGTGTAGTTAGGGTCTTTTTTTGGTCGAAGATTAACCTTAAACTGGAGCTTTTTTGATTTACGACAGGCATGTGACACTCTTGTCAGGACTGGTGATTTGTTTCCTGTTTTCAGTTGGATGTCAGCTGTGTGAAACGGCATTGGACAGTGCTCGGGGAAGACAGCACGTCATGACACGAGTTATGACATTTTGTGGTTCTGAAACCAAAAAAGAAACCCACGGTGGTCAAAGTATTGAAACGTAAAAAAAAACCAAATACAGAAACATGGTAACTGTTTTGGAAAAGTGTGCTAATTGTGTTTTATTACAGGAAAGGAAATAAGGATATTAAAATACAAATATTTTCTTTCAAATATGTAAAAATCAAAATATTCTCTTAAAGGTACAGTCAGCTATTGCAAGATAATTGTAAGCTAATACATTGACTTTATGTCAAATTCATCAAAAATCTCCTCGCACTTCGCTAGCTTAGCATTCTCCGTTCATGCTGTAAAGATAACCCGGTACTTCTAAACATCCCTGACTGTAAATAGCAACATACTACCCTTTGCTTCACAATGTGTTTCAATGCGTGGGGTGGCGCTGCGGAGGGATATTGTTTTGATTTGAGCTCCAAGTTAGCAAGCGTTCTCCAGAACAAATAACCCTGTCTTTAACCGCAGGAGAAAATAGCTTTTCGTGTGTCCCCGACCTCTTCCATGTTAGCCAACCGTTCCCCCCGTGTTCTGTAGAGATCACACCATCCCAGGAAGAGGTGCAAGGGCACTGTGAGACCCAGAGCAGCGACCCTCGCCACCCCTCTTAGCCTTTCCTGCTCCATCTGGACACATCCTCTAGTTGTCTTATTGTTGTCTGTGTGTCTTAGTGTTGTCAGAGTGTTGTCAGAGTGTCTTAGTGTTGTCTGAGTGTCTTAGTGTTGTCAGAGTGTTGTCAGAGTGTCTTAGTGTTGTCTGAGTGTCTTAGTGTTGTAAAGTGTCTTAGTGTTGTCAGAGTGTCTTAGTGTTGTAAAGTGTCTTAGTGTTTTCAGAGTGTCTTAGTGTTGTCAGAGTGTCTTAGTGTTGTCAGAGTGTCTTAGTGTTGTCAGAGTGTTGTCAGAGTGTCTTAGTGTTGTCAGAGTGTTGTCAGAGTGTCTTAGTGTTATCAGAGTGTTGTCAGAGTGTCTTAGTGTTGTCAGAGTGTCTTAGTGTTGTAAATTGTCTTAGTGTTTTCAAAGTGTCTTAGTGTTGTCAGAGTGTCTTACTGTTGTCAGAGTGTCTTAGTGTTGTTTGAGTGTCTTACTGTTGTCAGAGTGTCTTAGTGTTGTTTGAGTGTCTTAGTGTTGTTTGAGTGTTCTATGAGCATGGTCCTGTCAAGCTACATGCGCATGCCTCTGTCTGTGTTTATACCTGATAGCTTATGTGGTGAGTAAAGGACTTGGCTGGGAGGTAGTGGTGGTCCTGGTGGGGGTGGTGTTGGGGTGGAGCTAGCCGGGACAGGACAGGGGTCAGAAGAGGAGAATCAGAGGGTTGTGGGGAGAGTGGGGGGAAGAGACATCTCTTGCCACTAGTCTGGGGCCTGGAACTTGTCTGGGGCTGAAGAGCAGTTCAAAGACAGGTGGAGGTGCTGGGAGCCTGGGCTGGCATCAGGGCTGGCATCGGGGCAGGGAAGAGTGCTTTGGGGGAGCGGTGGCTCGGGTGCGAGGTATGTAAGCCCTGCAGGGACAGCTGTGTCTATTCTTAGCCCCTACTATTGCCCCTGCCCGCTATTGCCCGTGCCCGCTGCCCAGAGACAGGTGGCAGAGTGGGGCAGAAGCGCCGGCTGGGAGCTAGACAGACAGACAGACACGCAGGCAAACAGACAGACAGACAGGCATATGGACAAACACTCTGAGAGACAGCATAGTGAGATTGGTTGTTAAAGCTGAGTAGTAGATAAACTATGTTGACACATCGTAAACAACATTTAAATAATTAATAATACATATTTTTAAATAATAACAATACACTAAATAATAAACCTTGTGGCTGAAATGAACATTAAACGTTTTGGAAGCTCTCACACCTGCTGAATGAACATAAGATATGCAGACATGTTAATCGATAGATAAATAAAAAGCAATACAAAATAAATGAATATATAAAATAAATGACATAAATAGATTAAACGGTGTGAACGGCAGCCCAGGGTTAATTAGTTGATTAATTGTTGATGAATATTTAGTAAGGTCACTCCAGTGTGTTTTATGACGAAGGGAAGACTTTCCAGTCTCGCATCGAGACGCGGTCCCGTCGCTGAGGCTGATGCCGTCCAATCAGACGGCCGCGTACGGCGCTTGGCTGCTGGCGGCTTGGATAGTGGGCGGGCACAGATGTCACCGTATATACGTGACGTGCTTCTGCTGGACCTGTGACAAAGAGCCTAACAGGACAGGAGGGAAGCATATAAAGGGCTGCGTGTGCCTGTGTGGATGTGTGTGTGTGGATGTGTGTGTGTGGATGTGTGTGTGTGTGGATGTGCGTGTGGATGTGTGTGTGGATGTGTGTGGATGTGTGTGGATGTGTGGATGTGTGTGTGTGTGGATGTGTGTGGATGTGTGTGTGGATGTGCGTGTGTGTGTATATAACTGTGTAATGTGTTTCTACTGTCGCGCACGCGCATTCTGTGGACATGACATGAAGAAAGCATATAA